>PVHP010000979.1:0-119316 GCA_004024765.1 Zapus hudsonius | reverse complement strand
TCTTTCCACTCCTTCTACCACTGAGTTCCCTGAGTCATAGTGAGTATTAAGTCTGCTTTATTGTTGAGATCTTAAGTGTCTCTGGATATTTTCCCTGGGTTGTGATGGGTATCATTGGTGTCTGTCTCCATTGACCTTTCATGGGTTATCAGACTTGCTGTGATGATTGGTCTCCTGTTTGTCTCATCACTTTCTCATAAGTTTCATTTGGGCCCTGTGTGAAGGCTAGGTGTGGTTTGTCTCCTGCCAGGATGTCAGCCATCATCCAATGTCTTGTTGGTGAAATTGGGTTGTCCTGGGCTCTCTCACTGTTTTCTGAAAACATTACTTACACATGCTCTCTAATACACATACTGAAACCCAAACTGCCTGCTGTATCATAACCTCACCTGGAGATATTACCCTAGTCTAGAGCTGCTGTCTGAACTCTTGAGTGTGTGGATTGTGATTCAAAGACAGCCAGCTTGTAGCTGGGCCAAAAACTTGATTGTGCCTGTAATGAAAGGGTAATATACAGACCAGATCACTCATGCTGGCCAGACTCCCAGCAAGTCCACAGGATGGAATGCTCCTCCCAACAGAATTTTACTTAAGGTCCCATCACTATTCAACAGTCCGCAGCCTCTCCCCCCTCCTTCAATAGCACTGAGGGTGTTTTTCCTGTCTCCCAGCTCACTGCTCCAACCAACTCTGGGCCCAGGTCCACATGTCCAAACTATAGCACTGCTGGTCAATTATTCAGAGGACTTTTCACACTGTCTTTCTTCTATTTTCCATTCACAATATTAATGTTCTCTTCTCTTCTCTTAACATTGTTTAACCATCTGTTAACCCAGTCTTCTGCCCAAGGGGATTAGTAGGGAAGAATGATTTGAAGGCTTTACAGTTTGGGATAGTCCATTAATTGTTGATTTTGTTTGTATTCAGCATTCTGCTTCTATCTGTGGTTTTAATTGATGTGAGCATGCCCAAGGGCTTCTGCTGGACCCAGCTGTGTAAATCAAACAAATAAATAAACAAATAAGTAAATGAATAAAGTCCATTCCCGTGGAATAAAATAGATACCCCAGCTTTGTCAATCTTGATTCTTTTATTCAAAGTGCTTATCAGTGTGCTCTGTGGTATGAAGGTTGTATCAAAAGTTCAAAGAAATAGGGCTGGAGAAATGGCTAAGTGGTTAAGGCACTTGCCTGCAAAGCCTAAGGACCCATGTTCAGTTTATCCACATAAAGCCAGATGTACAAAGTGACAAATGCATCTGGAGTTCCTTTGCAATGGCCAGAGGCCCTAGTATGCCTGAATATTCTCTTGCTCTCTCTCCCCTCACAAATAAAAAATATTTACAAAAATATTTAAAGAAACAATAAGTATCCATAGCCCGGATATTACATAACCATTTATACCCTTTGGTTGGTCTTGGAATCTATAAATGGAAAGATTTATATTTTATTTTTATCCTGCTCATTCCTTTATTTCAGGTTGGGTGAAACAAAAGCCAAAAAAATAATAATAATAATAAAGTCAAAGGAAATAACTCAGTGGAGGTGCAGTATCCATGGGCAACAGCAAAGTCTTCAGAACGGCTTTTCTTCTCTAAGAGGAAAGGCAGAAATGGTCTTCAGTTCAAATGCAGGCTGGTGCCAGGGCATGGAGCCAGGGGGCAGGGAGCGAGCGAGCTCCAGGCTGCTCACCTTGACACAGAGGCTGGGAACCAGCTTTCATGCTTCTTACCTTCCTATGTGAAAAATGTACCCAGGCAGGAGCTGCTCCTTGAACTTGTGACCCAGAGAGAGAAGAAAAGTGGGGCTGAGGCAAAACTAGAGCTGGGATTGGATTCTCCCCCAGGGACCATGACTTCTGCACATGCCTAGTTGTTATCACCAAGCCTCAGAATTAGTGAAGTGTCTTGCATCTTGCCTCTGATGTCCTGTGTCTCCTCCATCCTTCTTTTGGGGGGGGTGGGCCCCACTTTGGTCATCAATCCTGTGAGATGAACCAAAGTTCAGAGAAAGGTTCTATGAAGATTGTTTCCCCTCAAGCTGACTGCCATATGTTGGGAAGGCAATTTGATATAATATGGAGAACCTGAGCTTTGAAGTCGAACAGATCTGAGTTTGAAGCACGGCTCGACACGGCTCTGACACTTACTAGCTGTGTGACCTCGCTCTTTGAACCTCAGTGTCCTTATCTGAGTGACAGGAAATACGACTGCTCATTTCCTAGGTTAAATGAGATGGTATCTATACCTGGTACCGAGCAAGGCATTCAAGAAACATTTATTCAACTGTTAGGCTCTATCATCTAATCCACCTAACTCGGGGCAAACTTGAATATTTAGATAGCCTTATTCAGTCACTTTTCTTGATCAGATCAGTCTTTGTATGTTTTGGTGAGCTATCCAGATTAACTGTGCCCTGGCTGGATGCAGTTTACAGGGCCAGCTAGCTGCTACCCTTTCGAAGCCTAATTCCAGCACCCTAGGAATTTATGCTTACTCTCAGCTTTGCGTCGACCACAAATTTGATCAGTATGTTCTTCATTTCCTCATCTTAATTGCTAATAAATATAATGCAGGTGTTTCATTATACAGGCTCTTGGAGTCCTTTGGAGTTTTATGCTCACACATACTCAACTACACTCAGATGTTCAAAGAATATGCAGTGTCTTTATTTCCAATAACAGATCTAATCTTCCTCACAAGCTGCCCACGCCCATGTGTCGAAGGTAAAAATCACTTTCTTTTAAACGTTGCTGTATCCCACCCAGTTTTTGTTAGTTTGAATGGTCTTTATTGAATGCCACCTAAAGGAAGTGAAGGCCCTGGAGTTTCAGATTTGCTTTCAATGCCTGATCTTCTCCATGGTACCTGGTAGCACTTGTGACCTTGCTGAATTAGGCTGAGGGATTGAGGGTTTGACTCTGCTCATCTCAAGCTGGTCCCAGGACAAGTCTTCTCTGGGATGCTAACAACTCTCTTTATATCTTCCGCTACAGTCCAGAGTGACATTCGTGGCAGAGGTAAGCCAATATCTGCTGTTCTGCATGGTCAAAACCCCAGAAAACTCACCCTTGTCTCTCTACCATCTTGGCCCTTGGTCCTCTAAGGACTGGCTCTTGGCCATCGAGTCTGTTTCGCAGGCTGAAGGTCACATCGATGGCTCACTCAGTCCATAGTAAGAATTTGAGCTAATTTCTACATCCTCTGTCAGAGCATGACTCCAGCATTGAATATGGGGCTCAGTGGACTGGATTTGATGACCACATTTGCCATACCAACCAAGTGATCTCAGACAAGCTACTTAATGTACGGATGTCTCCATTTGCTTATCTATGTCGCAGCTGTCCAGGTGGCTGACTGGGACAGCCTTTGAGAAGGGGTAAAAGCACCCTTTCTTTCTGTCTTCAGCTTTGCTCTCCATCTACAGTCATGTCACTTCTAGATGTGAGCTCGAAGTCACACTTTACCCATAGCCATGTTTCATTTCTAATCTTCTAGAACCCCTCTCTCAGCTTCCAGATGAGCCAAGCTCTCCTCCTCTCCCTTTCTGGAAAGCACCCCCCACCACCAAAACCTCTATCATCTAATGGCTTATGTTTGACTTTGGTAATGGAAATTTAATAAAATTGTGCTTACTTTATCTGTCCATAAAATTGATTCCCAAGTCTATATCAGCTCAGAACAGAAGTCAGTTTTGAAATGATGCAGAAAAATGGCTCTTGAGTGGATAAATAGTGCTAATTCAGTGAGAGGAATTCATGAGGCAACAGGATATATGGGAGATGAAATATCTGTGTTACGCCTTCAGTCCCAGCACTTGAGAAGCAGAGGTAGGAGGATCAATGGGAGTTCAAGGCCACCCTGAGAACACATAGTGAATGCCAGGTCAGCCTGGGCTAGAGTGAGACCCTACTTTGAAAAACCTAAAGAAATGCACACACACACAAAAAAAAAACTCATATATAATCACTGAATAATAATACCATTTAAGAAGTCATTCTGAGAGTTTATTTCTACCTGCTACTGTCTCATCTCTTAGGAAATGTGACCCAGAGTGCCTGAGCAGGGAAAGGAATGCATTTTACAATTACACAACATGTGGGAATTGGGATTTATTTCCCAATGCTGTGATCTAAATATAAGAATGAAGGCATGAAAGGAAGGAGGAAGTTTAGCAACTTAATTGTATGGTGTCAGCAAGACAGTCCATCTGGTCCTGTCACCCCAGCTTACATACACTCTATAGAGTGGTCTTTGACTTGTCTATTGAAGCAAGTGAGGCCTGGAGAGATGGCTCAGCAGCTCAGGCGCTTGCCTGTCTATTGAAGCAAGTGATAAAGATTCAAGGGACTTGTGTTCTGGAATCTGGGGAAGGTTATAAGGGCTGCTGGTGTATTCATGTGCTCACTTACTTTTCCATAGAAAGAATCTATATTGTTCATCAGATTCTCATGAAAGCTCTTTCTATGAAGTGCTGGTTTTTTACTGGAGCTATGACTATGCTCATCTTGTCATTTCCATTACTGTTTATAGTTATTTTCTCAAGCCCATCGGAAGGCACAATGTGAAGGAGACCAGGTTGCTGGACACGCATGGGTGAGACTTGTTGGAAAAGAGAAAGGGGCCATGTCTGGGGTAAAACACCAGGCACAATGAACTGCTGGTCCTCATCCTGCAAGTGGTCTCTTCAGCATCTGAAAGTGATTGGCCATACCCTGTTAAATATTACCCTGACTGCAGACTGGGCATCAGGGGCTAATTAGGGAAGTGTGGGGGGTGGGAGGGGAGCCATAACTCATACTTAGAGGTGGGAGGCCATGTCTGTAAACTTCCAGATGGAAAGAGAAAACAACCACAGAGTACCATCCTGAGCCTCCTGGAGAGTAACTCATTGATTTGTTTATTATTATCATTGTTATTCTAATATATCTTCCTGTTCCTTTCTTTCCAACCATAGGGCTAAATATTTTCAGTGAATCATTACATCTGAACGACTGGCTTAGGACATTGTCTATCATAGTCTTTAACCCAAAATATCTTATTCCTTAAGTGCTGACTATGTCAGCTTGGATGAGTAAATTTGACAAACAGAATTCTCAGTTTTCACTAAGCACCTCTAAATATAGAAAACACCAACAAAGCCATCGTACTTCTTTCTTCTTGGAAATGTGATTTGCTCAAGCCAATGTTTATCGTGGTAGAAGAAGGAGAAACAATTAGACGTGCTACATGTATTTACATTTTTGATAACATTTGCAATGTAAATGACAGGATAATGGAAGAAACATTTGTTCTCCTCTGTGCTTCCTGCACCTCTTGCCACAGAGGACACTGATTTGAGGAAAGTGGATCCAAAACAGAATAGATAACAGAGGTGACAATGTGATTTTAATTTTACATTTATGCATTCCTATTTTCTTTTGATAAACTAGAAGGCATAGAATAAATGTCACCCAAATGACCAGGTGCTAAATGACTTTAACACATGCTTGTGTATTTGTGTGTGTGTGTCCACACTCAGAAGTGGAGGGGTATGTCTTGGGTGGCAAATTTTTGTTCAGGGTGTTCGTGTCTTTTTGTGTCTTTGAATGTGTATCTGCGATGTCCAGGTGGCCTGTAAAATGTCCTTGGGGATGTGTGGGTGAAGGTTTTCTAAGATATATATATATATATATATATATATATATATATATATATATATATATATATATATATATATATATTACTAAACATACATATATACATATATATACATATATATATAGTAGTGGTGTTGTGTGTGCATATATTTGTTTTCTAATGATGTCTGACTGGGTGATTATTGGGAATGAGGAATTAAACCCATAATCTCTTCTAATTAGAAAGGGCTTTACAGGTCATTGATGGTAACCTCCTGAAGTCATAATCTCTTGTCTTTGGGGAGAACAAAAACCAAGCTGGAATAAATAACAAAGAGATGAGAGCTCATGAATGATGCTAGATTCACTCAGACTCCCTGGATCTCTGAAGACTTTCTGGACAAGAGGCAACAATGAAGAAGCATTTGTACCCTCAGGAAGGCTTTATCTTCAGGACAGCTAACAGTATAGGGACAAAGCCATTCCTTAAAAAAAAAAAAAAAAAAAAAAAAACTGATTTAATTGTGTGTGTTTAGTAGTGTGGAGGAAATAGAATAGATTCTAGGTAAACAGGAGAGCCAAGGTGCATAGCAGAGGAAGTAGCATTGGAACAGAGCTCCAGTCGCCCTGCACAAGTGTGCAGTTCCTTGCCACCCCTCACCTCCCATGGGTGGTAACTGAAACCGTCCCCTACTGCTACTACTTTTACCCGTCTTCTCTTGGGTGCTCCTGCTCCACCTTGCATGAGTTGAGTGTGGTGATTAACACTACGGGCCTCGCCCCACAGTGGTGTCCAGGAACATCTCACCAAACTACACAGTAGCAACATGCATATGACAGGCACCTGTATCTCCTGCCTTGCACATCCATTTATGACACTTATATTCACAACCTAAATCATTTTTTGGAGGAGCATTGTGATGGTTTGTATTGACTGTCAACTTGATGGAACCTAGAAACTCTGGGGAACTAGCCTCAGAGCTGGCTAGGAGGGAGTGACTCCGTCAGGTGAAGTGAGCTGGGAAGGCCTACCTTAACTGCGGGGGTCCCATTTTATGGGCTGGGGTCCTGAGCCCCATTTTATGGGCTGGGGTCATCGCTCTCTGCTTCCTCACTCTGCTGAATGTGACCAAACACCTTGATACCTGCTGCCACACCTTCCAAGCCAAGGTTGACTGCAACCTTGAACTGTAAGCTGAAATAAACCATTTCTTTCTTAAATTGCTTCTTGTCAGGTCACAACAATGAGAAAGTAATTAATAGAGGTGTGTATTTTCCAAAAGAACGATAAAATTATACCCTATAAGCAATTTTGGGGTCATACAACAATTAAAAAAAACCTCCATATTCCTGGATTAGCTCATTACTGGACTATTATTCTGCAGGATCCCTCTGCATGGGTTGGGATGCAGGGTTTCAGAGTTCCTCACCTCCCTTCTAGGCAGAGGATCAGGAAAGAGAACAGAGGGTACCCTGTAGCAATGCCATAGTCAGAGCTTGGGTGGCACTTAGCACTGATGCCTCTATGTCCTTAGCTTTAATTCACACATGTGTGCTGTCTGACTTCAGGGAAGAGTGGGCAACATCTATTCAGGAAGAAGAAAGAATGTTCTGGAGAGTACTTCACATGGCCAGAATGTCCTCACAATGCCCAGAGGAGATGGCGGCCTCAAGATCGTCAGAAGGGAACATCCCTCTGTGATTTATTTTCAAGCAGTAGAATTGGATGATTCAGGAAATTATAGGTGGATAGAATCATGTTTTTTTTTCTTTTTTTATTGTCCAAAATGAGTTACATTGTTTAGTGGGCCAACAATGAGTTGTTATCCCCAATTCCTCATTGCCTCCCCTCCCCATCCCCAGTCAGCTGGATATCCTCCTTCGTAGGCCATTTGGATCAGTACTTGTGGCAGGGGACCATGGATAGCCTAGTACTCAGCCTGGTCTTCCTGGCCCAAGTGTGTTGTTACTGAAGGGTGCCATGCCTCTGGATAGTCTCCCCCACCACGGCTCTCACAATCTTTCCGCCCCCTCTTCCGCTCAGTTCCCTGAGTCGTGGTGGATGAGTATTAAGGCTGTTTTATTGTTGTGAGCTTAGTGGATTTTGTGTCGATCGTTGGTTTCTGTCTCACTGGCTTATCCTGTGTTGATTGAATGGCTGTGGCTGTGGGTCCCTTGTTCATCCCATCATTCTCTGTGGGGTTCCATATGGATCCTCCAGGATATGACTGTGGTGGCTCCTCTCTTGCCAGGATGTCAGCTATCTGCCTACGGTTGGTACGGTTAGATGGGCCCCAGCTCTCTCGCTGCATCCTAAAAAATACAAACACAATTTTCATCGGAGAGTGAAATCAGTATCAGTTAACAAATATACATCAATCTGGATTACCTAGCTTCTATTTTTAATAGCCTCCCCATCAGTTGCTCGCATAGTGCATCTTTTCTTGGGAGCCCAAGAATATGGGATCCGGTGCATATCACCCTGAATCCCCAGTTCCAATCAAGGGTTCCCCCTCACTGAGTGGAATATTTGGCCGAATTTAATAGCTGTTGATTGTATCCCCCAGGCCCAGGCTCTTCCATTGCACAAGTGCTCCTTTCTTGGTTTGCTATTCTCTCCCAATAGAATCATATTTGATGCACTAAGATGTGAACTAATTGCTGACAGTAGAGATGTCCTTCAGAGAACTTTTTTTCTATCCTATATATGATGAACTCTAAAATCACTGAGAGGAAAATAGCCACAATCATTCCTATGTCAAAACCATGATATACTGTGAGCCTGGGGGAATCCACTATAAATACATGTCTGTGCTAATATTCATTTATTCATGTACAAGTCCTTTTACTAATTCATATCTTACCCACCTCTGGTGTTTTGATTCAGGTGTCCCCCATAAAACAATCTCCTGGTCAAATCTTTTTGGACCCTCTTGAATAGCATCTAGAATTCTCTTGTCAGTGTCCCCATCACTCCTGTAACACACAAGCCATCAAAATGTATTTGAGTGTTTATCTTTACGAGAAGCACAGAACTCTCAGATGACCTCAAATCTGTCCTTAGTTCACATTCACTATATGTTTTTCTGAGGTAGTGTCTCATTTTAACCCAGGCTGACCTGGAACTCACTCTGTAGTCCTAAGCTGGTCTCAAACTCACAGTGAACCTCCTGCCTTTGTCTCCCCAGTACTGGGACTTAAGTTTCCAGCCACCATGCCCAGCTACCATTTAGTATTTTGAATATCTCTTTTAACTTCTCCTCTTTCTCTTCCAAATTCCCAGGAAATATTAGCTGAGTAAATGAACGGGTTAAAGAATGACATACAATGGTTTTTATCTTCTTCTTTTTTTTTTTTTGGAGGGTTGAGGGGAATAAGCATGCTCATCTGTTCAGTTTTCTCTCTGCCCAATATCCTCTTTCCTTTGGGTGCCAGACCTGGGATGTGGAGGCACATCACTGCCTGCCTCACCTGTGCAAACACACTCATTCACTGTGTCTCACAAGTATTCACACCACCCCTCCCTCAGGACCAACCGTGTCCAAGGGACTTGACATCCCTAGCCAGCCAGCCCCACTGAGATAAATGCAAGGAGCATGGCCTATTTTCTATAGATTTTTCTTCCATGACAGTCTGTGAGGTGATGCCAGGTTTGGATGACCTCTAGCTTAAAAATAGTAACCTCCAGCATGGGATGCTTGTGAGAATGAATGCATGCAAAGCTTTAGCATAAAACTTGGCTCAAAGCAGGAATTCCATTGAGCTAGGCCAAACTTCTGATGGACCACTGCTTGTCTTATTGTAACACAGGCTATGTGCCAGAACCCTTTTCAATGCAGTCTGTGTGGATCCCCGAGAAAGGGGAGCGAGAATGAAATCAGGCTCCTACCTGGCTTTCCATCAAGTTCTGTGAACAGTAGTTGCTCACCACTAGGACATTTGTTACCTGTGGCAGTGAAAGATTTTCAATAACAGCCTGAAAAAAAAAAGGGGGGAAAAAAAAGGTCAATTTGCTAATCATTGTGAATGGAGCTTTCCAAATGAACATTCTGGAACATGAAGTTGGCCCTTTCAGCATTGCACAAAATGGTCGTCTCTGGGTAGTCTGTGATTGTGTTGAAATACAGAAATTCTAGCTAGACCCAAAGTTAATAAAATAGTGTGACACATAAAGTTCTATGATGGATGGCAACCAGTAGCCCAATCCTGTTTTATTCTTGTAATATACTGTTTCTCTGCAAAGGCCAAGAAATTAAAGAACAGTTTTCTTCTCCCCTTGCAGCCTGTGCCGGGTAATTATATATTATTAATAATCCAGCAGCACAAATGATATTAAATGAACTACATTTGTTAATGCAGATCTTATCTAACTGCTTTCTCCATCAGTGGACTGCTTCTCATCAGGGGGTACTAATTAGCTGTAATATGTAGAGAGATGGGACAGAAATCCAATCAGATAAATGGGATCTATTTGGAGAGATCCAGGAAGGAGGAAGAGAGGCAGGTGGGATTCTTTGAGAATCATTGCAAGTGGAAACAATGAACGTTTCTCCTTTCTCCACTTCGCGGATGGCTCTTGGTTAAATCCAGCACCCTCAGACCACTCGAGTTGAAAAGGCCTGCAAATAATTACATTTATCATAACTGGACCAGTGTGCTGTTTTGCAGGAATAAAAGTGTGTATGACCCAATTTAAAAAAATGGTTGATGTCGCCTTCGCAAACACTAAACTTTATGTATTATGATGCAAAGTGGTGTCCTTCAGATTGCAATTTATTTGGGCCTACTGGAAGCACTGGAGTTCTCAGTGTTTTCCTGGGATAATCATGTGACACCCTCAGGTGATATAAACATGGTGAACTGAACATGCCCTTTGGAAAAGTCCCCATATTGAAAAGTAGACAAGTCATCTCTCAATCACCTTGGTATGCGTGTGACCCTACACCACATAGAGGTCCCCCTGACTGCCCACCTGAGTGTCTCCTTTACCTAGGAGGTGTTATTACTCATTGATGGGAGGGACTCTTCACTGAGTGAGCTTGTGGGATTCAAAAGAGAAAGCTGAAAACAAATGTCAAAGTGAGGTATTTGAGTTTGCCTGGTTTATTTCTTCAAATGTTGAGAAAGGATTTCCAGGTACGATTCACAACCTGGTGTGTGTGTGTGTGTGTGTGTGTGTGTGTGTGTGTGTGTGTGCAGAAGTCAGGGGACAGATGTCACTGTCCCCAGGAGCAGCACTCCTCTTGTGAGACAGGCTCTCACTGGCTAGATTGGCTGCCAGCAAGCTCTGGGCATCGGCCTGCTTCTCCTCCCTAGCACTGAAGTGCATGTCAGCAGACCTGGCTTTTGAAAATGGCTTCTGGGGCTCAGACTAGGCTCTGTATGTTTTCAAGACAAGCTTTCCCAAGCCCCTCAAGTTAGTTTTCTTGTCTTTTTTATTTTCTTTTTTCTTTCCTTTCCTTTTGTTTCTTTGTCTGCCCCTTTTCAGAGCCAATGATGCATTTCACCCTTGGAAATCCTAGCCTGTTAAGTGTGGGTAAGGCTTGACTTCCACATCTTAGAAGAACACATTTCCAGTAGCTCTCATCTCACTGCAGGGAACACCTCCCACCCAAACCAGAGTGTGTACAATCAGTGTCCAGAATTCCTACACCAGCAGCTTTCTATTGTAAGCTAGTATGTGAACTCACACTGACTCCTTAGTGACGATCAATTGAAAACTTATGATTTCAGCTCTCACTGGGGCTGCAGAATGGCACAATATATTAAACTATTTCAACTCATACGTTCACTGCCTTTCAAAGGTGGCATTACCATGGACTGATGTAGGGTTTGCATGGACCAGCTGTGACCCCCACTGGGCACCGCAAGCTGATGCCACATGATCTGGTCAGATAGACAGAGACCTTGGACTTCAGTCACCAGCAAATGCTCAGCACAGTTCCCACCGAGCAGTCATGAAAATTCAGGAAACACCATTATAATATAAAATCTTCCAGGCATCGAGGGAAATATATTTGGATGCCTCATGACAAAAGTTGAGAGAAAACTCAGGAGTGCTATTTACATTTATATATACTTATATCATATAATTAAACCCAGCAGATAAACACATCAATATGTTAAAACAGATGTAAAAATACATAGATAGACGTATTGCACCGAAACCTTGATATTGCATCCAAATGAAATCCTGTATTCCAAATATGCCCCGTAGGAGTTTTGCTCAAGGCTATACTTAGGTATACTCAAAAATTCCCGATAGCGAGTCGCTGGGGAAAACATGTTCTTTTACAGATAATTGCTACCGGCAGCCAGAGACCTGGAGAATTTGATGTACAGTAATGTGACCTGACTATGTATTAAACTTTTTTGAAGGACATGTGTAAAGTAATTTTTATGTCTCTCACACACGGTACATTTTTTCCCCTCTCCACTTGGTAGCACATTTTTAAACAACTTTCCTATTTTTAATAGATCTGTTAGGTTTTATCCTAATCGGTTTCAATCATAAAAGATACTGGTATTGTTTTCGTCTTCTTCAAAAAAAAATAGAGAAAGAAAGAAAAGAAAAGCAGTCTAAATGTTAAAAAAAAAAAAAAAACAACAATCCCAGCAGAGCTGTAAGCAACATGTAAACAAAGCAATGTTATATCATTGGTAATGAACTTCAGGAAAAAAAAAACACTGTGAGAAATAATAGGTGCTTGTTCACAGATAAGAGAAATTAGGGATTAATGAATCCCTCTAAGGATGGGAGGCATCTCTGCTGCTATTTAAGGCAATCAGCAGCAGCTTTCCATTAAATCCGGGGATGTTTGCGAGATGGTTCCTGAGGTATTATACATATACTACTTCAGAAGCTATAATTAATAAGTTGAAAAAAATTATAAATTGGCAAGGACACAAATGTGCAATGATACAATTCAGTGAGTAAGCACCACTGCTGCTAATTACTTGGGTTCTACTTTCCTGTTTCTGTGCCTCCCTCATTTTACTCCTCGGTATTAACATGTAAACCTTAATTAAGCATAATGTCAGAAGGTTGCAAGAACATCACTAAAGACTTCTTTTGCAAGGAAGTTCAGAGGCTTGTTTGGGAAGAATTGTGGGGTCAAAGCAGGGATATAAACTCTAAATAATGTGCCTTTGTGTTGAGAGTTGTGTGAATTACTTAAGGGCTGACTTTGGAAATTAGCTCTTAAGAACAAAAATCAGGGAGGGGTTCCACTGGAATGTGGTGTAGAAATCCGGCCTGGGAATAGGTTGCAAGTTCTGGGAATGTCACGTCAGTGTCTCCAGTGACAGGTAGTCTTTCAGAGATTTACATGCTTGTGTTCTGGTGTCAGGAAGATGAATGTGCCACATGACAACTTATCAGGAAAATGATATATTTCTAGTTTCCATTAAGATCATTAAAAGTCACATTCCTTCTTCAGATATGCAAATGGATTTTCTATAGAAATCCAAGAACAAGGATCAAATTTGGCTTGGGTTCACTAACTTGCTGGAAAAAAAAGCCCCTCAAAATCTCTGTGTGTTATGGGTTATCTAAGCGAAGTCTTCATTTCAACTCAACTGTCCTTTGGATTTGAGGGGTGTTAGGGACAGTTAGTACTGAGGTGAGGGAAATCAGAGAAACTGAAGTGAATGGCTTTGTCAGGTGTTCATTTCTAACCAAAGATGAGGTGGGAGAAACATCCAGGCAAGAGTGGCCTTCAGAAATGCAGCCCTTCAAAATTCAGATGGTTATCAAGAGCCATCTACGTTATGGTAATGAAACAATGTGAGACAGAGGTTCGATGCTCAGCTCTGTGGCCAGACTATTAGGTTGTGTGTGTGTGTGTGTGTGTGTGTGTGTGTGTGTGTGTGTGTGTGTGTGTGTGTTTGTGTGTGTGTGTATGTGTGTGTTTGTCCCCGTGAAGGAATGTGTCTGTGTGTAAGGAGTACAGAGGTTGACATCAGGTGTCTTCCTTGGGCATTCTCTATTATTATTCTGCAGATCCCTGATTCATCTAGGCTACTTAGGCAACGGGCCCTGGGAATTTTCCCATCTCCACCTGGAAAGCACTGGAATTATACAGGTGCATGTCTTCACGCCCAGCTTCTTATGCTTCTTCTGAGAATCTAAACTTGGGTCTTTATGTTTGTATGGCCAGCACTTTATCCCCTGAACTATCTCTCCAGCCCCTAGATTTTTTCTTTTTATTTAATAGAGTCAGTAAGTGAAATGTTGTTAGACTTAATAAAATGAAATATAAGCAGAGATCTTTTATTTTTCACCCACTAGTTAAGAAGTCAGGCATGGCTTTCTTGAGGGGCACTTTGAGGATCATGCTAAATCAGCACGAAATCACAGAACAATTTAGGACGAAATCTCACAAATCAGATCTCTTCCCCTAATTCTAGCGGCATAAAGGATGTCAAAAGACAAGCACAAGAATGAGGTTCTCAAGAAAATGGAACACCTTTAATTTTTGCTTAAAAAATAAATCTGCAAATGCAGTCATCATCCACTTTTGAAAAGTGAGTGCAGAGGTGGATGTTTTGCTCAGGTGCCCTCACATTATTCTTTGAGACAAGCTCTCCCACTGAATTGAGAGCTTCCCAGTAAGCTCCAGGGGTTCCTCCTTTCCTCCTGCCTCTACTTCCCCAGCACTGGGCTGCCACGCACACATTACTATTCCAGGCTTTTCAAGTGGTTGTTGGACATCTGAAGCCAGGTTCTCAGCGCTTTACTGAGCCATCTCCCCAGCTCCACACACAGTGATCTCAAACACACCGTAAGTGCTCTGGAAGGGCTCATTCTTGGCATTTTTTTTTCCATTCCTGGAAAATGCTTTTTGATCCTCACCATTTGTGATGTATGCCAATAACAGTGTTCTATGCTGTGCAGTGAAGTCATACTGTTCCTTTTGGTTAAACTTTATTAGAAAAACTTCCCCGAGAGCATAGACAGTGTGATGAAAATATAATCCATACGACTCCCCTTTTTGCTTCTAGCACATCTTGGTTGGCTAAAATTCTATAAAAAGAGGAAGTGTGGCTTTGCCAGTTAGGGTTCATTTGGAATATGTTTTCCTTGACGGTAGAAAGTCCTCATAGAAACTCATGAATGTTGAACTAATCTCAAAACAGATCGACCTGGTGGGATGAGAAGGGAGGATTTAAAAGGAACAAACAAACCAATCCAGCATATAAAATGTAAAGCAGCCTTTAAAAGGGGGGCTAATTTTAAAAATCCATATGTATGTTGGTTGTGTAGTATGTGTGGTGGTGGTGGTGGTGGTGGTGGTGGTGGTGGTGGTGGTGTGTGTGTGTGTGTGTGTGTGTGTGTGTGTGTGTAGTGTATGCACCTGTGTGTGAAGATATTGCACCCCAAGTGGAAGTCAGGGAAGAATATCGGGTGTTTGTTTCTATCATTCACCCACATGTTTTCTCGAGATGGAGTCTCTCACTGAACCCAGAGCTGTTCTTATCAGAGGAGCTATCCAGCAGGGCCCAGTGATTCTCTGGTCTCTGTCCACCCAGAGCATCCAGACTGTGGGTGTGCAGGGCCATGTCTAGCTGGTTATGGGAGGGAAATCTAGGGGTGATCGCAGGGTGAATCAGGCCCTCATGCTGGACCACAAGCACTCTTGCTGGTGAGCCATCTTCTCAGCACCAGTTTTTAGATTTCAATAGTAAAACTATTTGTCAACATTTCACTGCTCTCTACTTCCATTGACCCGAATCCTGTGAAATATCTTATAAAACAAAACAAGACAACTAAACAAAGATATTAGAAAGTGTTTTCAAATTTCTGTCCAGATTAGTGGGGAAGTAAAAATACCAGGGGGCATTCACCAAGTTCTAGACCATCAATATCCTACGGAAATAGAATACAAATTGTGATTTTTTTTGTTTTATTTATTGTTTGTTTATTTGTTACCAAGACTGTCCCAGAAGTCATTGCCAACTCCTCAAGAGTTGGGATTATAGACACACCCAGCTCAAGTTGTATAATTTTAAATGTTCTATTAGCTCCATTGGAAAAAGTGAAAACAGGTGATAGTCATTTTAAAATGACATATTCTATTTAACCCCAATATATACAAAATATTTTTGGTTCTCATTTAGTCCATGTCAAAGATATCAATGAAACATTTCATATTTCCCCCCTACAGTAAGTTATTAAATTTGTGTGCATTTTAAAACTTCGGCACTTTTCAATATTGTCTGACCGCAGTTCAAATGCCTCATAGTTGGCTTGTGCTATACAAATCCAGAATGAGAGATGTGGGGGATTTGGAAGGCTGGCGGGACAGGAAGGTATCCCTCGGTCTCAATAAGGAACAGTGCTTTGAATTTGTCTTCAAAGGAGGTTTTACCAGGGCCTCTGGCTTTCCGTGTCATTGGTGTTGGACACATCAGCATTCCTGTTTGTTAATTTTTCTCTTAAGCGTGCAAGAGTCCCAGTGTGCCTTTCTGGTCGGTTCTGGCAAAATAAATGGAAATCAGCTTTGGAATTCATGTGCCTGAGGAGAACTCATCTTGACATCTGCAGGGGCAGTTTCAAGCATACACAAGGTGAAAGCAAGACACCCGGGATTTTTTTTTTTTAATATAGATATAGAATAAGGAGATGGAGGGATGCCTTCGCAGAGTCAAACAGGTGGGCCTAGGAAGGAACAGATAAAAGATGAAGGGAAGAGCATCAGGTTAGGGCCTCAGGCAGAGCAAAGGGAGGTTTCAGTCACTGCAGGTTCAAGCCCGCCAGAGGCCGGATAATAAAGTTGACTGTGAGAGGAAGAAAATCAGATCTGTCATCATCAGAGCAGTTTCTCCAGGAAGGCACTTCGTGGAGTGAGGGAGAAAGAACTGAAGTCCACCAACAGCTTGAGGCCCCTGTGCTAGGAATCAGATGTTGCTTGTGAACACCCTCTTCAGAGGGACCATGAAGTTTCCTATTGTTTAAATATTTCTTTTCTCACTTGGCCCCTCAAAGGGAGTTAGGTATTCAACCCCCAAAGCAAGCACATGGAGAAAATATGAAGAGATATCAAAATGTTTCTAAAAATATTTCCCTGCAAGGGGCCCTACATATAAATGAGGAAAAACCAATAAGCTTCCTCTTCCACACAAATAAATCACCACAGAGCCAACCCCAATACTTTCTGAAATGAAGCCTGACACTAAAAATACACAGATCCCTAAAAGATAAAATAAATGTACAAAACCCATCATAGAGCAGACCAAGAGAAAAGCACATTTTTCTTCCTGTACCCACTATCTGCACATCTACACACTTAAGGGGTGTAGATGCCTATGGCAAGTGTGAGTGGCTTATAAGAGCCGTGAGGTCTTGGTTTCCTCTCTGGAAATCCGACAGCAGGAGGCTCACTGACATCCCCTTGAATTGCCCTCCCCAAATGTCATGGATACACAGTTACTCAAAATATGCAGAGATAATATATGCACGGGGTAAAACTTAGAGAAATCACCTGCTCTTGAAGGGAAGAAGGGATGGCATTTGACTTTTGGAGCAAGTCCAGCCCTACTGCATGGAATGAGTTATGTTGCTGTTTCCTACACACACACACACACACACACACACACACACACACACACACACATATACAAATACACACACATACACACACTCACACACATACACACATATACACACATACACACATATATACACATGCACTCATACACACAGAGACATATACATACACACATACACACACATACACACATACACACACATATACAAATACACACACATAAACACACTCACACACATACACATATATACACATGCACTCATACACACATATACACAGAGACATACACATACACACAGACACACACACATACACACACATACACAAATACACACACACACACACACACACACACACACACACACACACACCTTCATTCAGGAACCTTATTTCTTGATCCCACAATTCTAACATTTGAACCTAGTATAAAATATTGAGAGTGGGGGGGTGCTGAGCGGGGTAGGGGAGTGAGGAAGAAGGGGTCTGGGAGTGTTAAAGGAATTAAAAGAAAAGAGGCACTAAGCCTGTCACTCTGCCACTATACCTTCGATGGGGAAAGGGTCTGTGTGACCAGAGACCTCCTAGAAAAGCAAATGACGGCTAATGGTTCCTGGGAGAGGGGAGTCAACCACCATCCACATAGGATCATATAAATAATCTGAATTTAACTCAATGGGTAGAAATAAAAACAAAACATGAATGTAAGATAGGGATTAATGGGAAAGAAGGGTGCTGATGGAAGGGGGTATAGAAGAACATAATTGGGGGAAATAAGATTAAAATGCACATATATACATGCATGTGTATGAATATCAAAAATAAAAACATGACCAAAGAAGAATACTTTCTGAAGGAAAGAGCTAGCACACCTGAGCTGCAGGCATGCAGGAAGGAGTCTCTCATTTCAGTCATAGCAGGACAGGCTACAGGTCCCTCAGAGGGTTCTGATGAAGCCAGTCTGGGGAGCGCCTCTGAGAGGCAGAGCCTGGATAGCTGCTGCTGTCAGGCCCTCAGAGTTGTGCTGACAGGAATAACAGATGCTGGCGGAGGGAGGCAGCTTCCTTCTCTCCTGTCTTTATTTCCCAGTAGCTGCATCAGCCTGCTGAAGCCCATAAGAAACACTGCAATCTGGATGGCTTCATCAACAGAAATTTATTTCCCACACTCTGGGGTCTAGAAATCAAAAATCTTGGTGCCTGCAGCCTCAGTTTCTGGAGACCTTTATGTTTGCATGTAGAGAGTCACCTCAATGTGACCTTGACTGTCCTGTGTGCCTGTGTACCTGGGAGTAGGTCTCAGGTGTCCTGTGTTTTCAGATTCCTTCATACCAGGACACCAGGTAGAGTGGCTCAGAGTTCATAATGACCTCATTTCCCTTCTCACTTCTTTGAAGGGCATATCTCCAAAAACAGCACGTTCTGAGGGACTGGGTTTTGGTGAGACCAGTGTGTGTGGGGGGAAGTGTTACAATTCATCTTCACACAGCATTCTTCTTGAAACTCCATTGGTGGCACAGATGACATATGAGAAACAATTTTCACAAGCACAGAAATTCTAGAAGGTGGGATTCAGTGCTCAGTGGGTGGCTAAAGAGAGTTGGCAATGGAAAGATCCCCCCACCTTGAGGGAAGTGGGGTTGTGGAGAGGTGAATGACACAGAGATGTGAGCATCTGTCTCCCCAGTTGGTCAACAGACCAAGAGGTGATCAATGAAGAAGACACCAGGGCATAGTGGGTGAGAAGAATCCAAGCAAGGTAAGGGGACCTGAATCCAGCACCACACCCAGAAGCCATCCTCTCCTAGCAGGACCAAGGGGGATGGAGAAGGTCAGGATAACAGAGAAGACTTCCATGAAAAATACTCCCTGGCAGAGGACAGAGAGCCTTTTGTGTTTAAATACAAGGGAAAGAGAATCCGGGAAGAGAATGGATCCAAGTCGTGGTGGTCCATCTTGTTTCCTGCTTCTTGGGGTAGGTGTGGGGCATTGACCTAAAGCAGAAATGGGCTCCTCTGTTCTCGTATTGATTATTAATTTATTTATTGGCAAAGGAGCAAGGGAAAGAGAGTGGAGAAGACTTGAGGAAAGCACTGGGGTTTATTAGACTGTTAAAAAGACTCTAGTGAGTCTGCTGTAGGGCCTTGTGAAACATAAACAGTGCCTATGAGGTTGGTTCATGATATCTCTTTCCCCAAGGTCACCAGTTATGTTTCTGTGTGTGGGCATGGATGGCCCTGTGACAGGTTAACTGGTACTTTGAGGCAGGCTACTTAAGTGGGAGGTGTCTCTAACTAGAGTTAAAACCTGGTCCTGAAACTAATTGTCAGGGATATACCAACCAGCTGTGTCTGTTCAGCTGGGCCAGGGAATACTCACTGGAACAGGAAATTCATTCTCTCTCCTTCTTACATGGCCCAGGGTAATGCCATCTGAGTCTCTCCAGGCTCTAGGCCTTGGGTAAGGACCCTCACCACCATCTAATGGTATTGGTGAGGGGCTGGGGTTCTTTCCCACATAAACCTTTCCTTCTCATGATCTTTCCTTCTTCTGCTTGTTTGGCTGAGCAGCACAGATTTTGTTAAAACCTCTCCCACGTGTTCTCTCCACACTAGTGGCTGGAGATCTCTGTAACTTTCTGTTTTCTTTTGAATAAAGTCTCCCACTATACCTTATCCTCTGGTGGTCTATAATTTTAATTCTTTAATTTTATAGACAAGAATTCAGGTGCTCCTTAAGTTCTGAGGCACATTGGAATTAGT
The DNA here is from genome assembly GCA_004024765.1 of Zapus hudsonius. NCBI lineage: Eukaryota > Metazoa > Chordata > Mammalia > Rodentia > Dipodidae > Zapus > Zapus hudsonius. Next base: position 99,393 of record PVHP010000979.1, on the reverse strand, counting down.
TGGGTGCTCTTTCAATTCTAATCTTCAGCTCCCCTGTTACAGCCTCAAGATTGTTTGAAATATTAGGCATAAAACCTTGAAATATGCTTATTTAAGACACACAGAGAGAAAAAAAATAATTAGGTTCAACATGCTGAGTCTCTTCCTTCACACAATGATGTCCTTTTGACAGTCAAAGAAATAAATGTTGGTGTGGAATAATTCACTTATTTATTCAATCCACAAGTCAGTCAAGTCAGCCACCATCAGGTGGCCTCTCTCTTCTCTGTTGTGCCTCACTAGCAACTATTCTGATGATATGAATGTCATAGTAGCAGCTACTATTTATAGAGAATGTGTTAGGTGCCAGTGTTTATGCTAAGCACCGCTCATAGAGACTTGCCTTTTAGTCTCAGGTACCCATGAGAGTAGGTTTATTTCTGCTTATTTTCAATATCAGTAAACTGAGGTACAAACCTACTAATTTGCTCAAACGCATAGAGCAAATAAACATTGGAGCTGGAATCCCAAATAGGTAAAATCCATACTGTTGGTAGAACTGTTTATCTTAGCCAGGCATCATGGCTCAGTCCTTTAATTTCAGATTAGCCTGGGCTACAGTGAATCTCTCCCTAGGAAAAACAACAAAAATGAACTGTTTAATCTCCTTACTAAGGACCTCCATAGACTTTCAAAGTCACTGTTACTAAACAACATAAATGTAATATTTACATTTGAATCAGAAGTGATAGAGAATAATGTACATGACAGCTGTAGAAATAGCCTGAAACAAATGAGCAAATACAAAAGATATTCTAAAGAATACATTGCCTGGGAATTGATCTGGGTCATGAGAGACAGGAAAGGTAGGATGGGAGTAATTACCAAAACTGAATTAATCCAGTTTTCGCTGTAATAACAATATGCTTGAGGAAGGGTACTTTGTAAAGGAAAGAGGTTTTACTTATGTCATCACTGTGGAAGGTTAGGATCTTGTTGCCAAGTTTCAGTTTGACATTGGTGAAGACCTCATGGAAGTTAGCTTCATGTTGGGAATATGTGTGTATAACGTAATCACATAACAGCTCAAGAAGTCAGAGTGATTTAGGTCAGCCTTGCTCTTTTGTGACATCCCATTCCCACAGGAACTAATCCATTCCAGGAGGTCACCCTTCTGAGGGCAGTGGCCCATTGGCCTTATTACCTTATATTAAGTCCCAGGAGTAAAGGGTTCTATCTCTTCCCGATGTGACCACCCTTAGGACCAGGCTTCCCACACACTGACTTTTGGGATACAAACCACATTCAAACCACAGAAAAAGTTAAGAAGAGAGTTGTTGCAGTGACGGGTATATTCGTATTCTGATTTTGTAGATGATTTCATGGGCATGGTCATCTGTCAAACATTATCAATGACAGAGTTCCACTGTATTCCTCTCTGCCTCCAGTGCTTACACTCTGCTGATCTTCTTCAGTCCTGGAGGGGATGATGCATTCATCAGTCATTTATTTCATCTTTCTGAGGGAGGGGAGGTCATTCTCCACCATCACATTGATACTGGTAAGAGTTAAGAAGGAGTGTGGTGGAATTGAGGGGGAGACCCAAGGGAGGATAATATTGACTACATGTAATCAAAATGTAATAAAAATGAAAGAACATGCCAAAGAACAAATTATTTAATAACTTATCAATGGTGTACTTGATAAGGAAAATATGTGTCTTTGAGAACGACAGAGCTATTCTTGGCTCCTTGGTTGGCCTTTAACCCAGCAGTTAGGATGCCAGACTATCTGTCACTGTCACACAAAACATCCACTGAGTCAGTGGTCTCCATTCTCTTGTCTTAGGAATTTAAAGAATGAAATCCACAGACCATAGAGGGTGGGGATTAGAAAGATCTGGGGAACCCGTTCACCCTCTGCTGCCTTATAGTTTATGTTCAGTCATTATCACATAGGGAAAGCTGGGACAATCTGCTGTGGTTGCCCAAGAAACTGCCTCAAAACTCAATGTCTTGGACTGGGGAGATTGTTCAGTGGTTAAACTTGCTTACTTGCAAAGCCCAATCTCAAAACTCAATGTCTTGGGCTGGGGAGATTGTTCAGTGCATAAACTTGCTTACTTGCAAAGCCCAATCTCAAAACTCAATGTCTTGGGCTGGGGAGATTGTTCAGTGCATAAACTTGCTTACTTGCAAAGCCCAATGTCCCTGGTTACATTGCCCATTACCCAAGTAAAGCCAGACACACAAAGGGACACATGTGTCTAAAATTTGTTTCCAGTGTGTGAGCGTGAGTTTGAGGCCCTGACAAACTCATGCTCACATACTCTTCCCCTACAATAAATAAATAAAAATTTTTAAAAATGGTAGTATATTAAAAAAAATCACCAAAAGCTAAATGTCCTAAAAACGATCATGTTTAAAGCCTATAACATTTCATGTTGGGTGGAATTTGCCTGATCCCTGCTGAGACACTTCTGTTCCAGCAATTTCCACCCTCCTTTCATCCATGTGTGGACATAAACTTATCAAAGTCATAGTAGAAGGAACATGGCTCACTGTTCCTTCCATATTCATACCATTTATCATAAGCAAATTCAAAGACTAAGCCTTGAGGGAGAACTGTTCTCACAGACGAAAGAAAGTAAGTGGAGGGATTTGGGTACAGGGAAGGGGCGAATAAATCTACCACAAAAACATAAACTAATATCCAAGTGGACCTGGTGAGTGCATGTCACAAACCAGAGACAATATTGTGCATTGTTGAAAAGCAGTGTTTGAAGCCATCTCTGGGCTGCAGAGGAGTTACTGGTATTCTTAGAAAGGGGACTAGTTCCCAGGAGAACTGGAGCAGGACTGGGGACATATATGGGATCACAACACAAACCCATCTGGGGAAAGAGAGTTCAAGTGTCATTGTCTTAGAAATGCAATGATTAAAAGGTATCGCCCAAAGTAATTAAAACATCATGAAGAAACCAACTTCCCTGAGTTAGTTTCTTCAAAGCAAAGAGAAAAAAAAAAATCTCAGAACTGAATTTAGTGTTGGAACCTTTTAAGTCACTTTGACTTCCTTGGACTGGGTCTAATTTGTTTAGCTTGAATTACCCTGAAAGTTGCCCCTTGTCGGTGATTTAAAAATACTACTAATGGGCAGAAGAAATCAACCATCTTTACATTGCAAACTGAGTGATTGCATCATAGTGAATTGCATTAATGAAAAGACAGGATGGTTCACATCCAGATGGATCGGTGACCACACTTTGCTGCCACGTCGAAGCGGATTGCTGTGTGGAGAAATTTCAGTGTCCATGATGAGACAAAACGATGGCTTTAAAAAGTCTCTCTTCATCAGCATCAACATCACTTAATAGCTCTTTAATGACTGACTCATCATTTTTCCCTCCAAGTCAAAGAAAATTTAAATTTCAAAATAAAGCAGAATTTTCCTTCTATCTGTGGCACTGAAGCAGATGTTTCCCTGACATGTGCACACAAGCTGGTTACTGTGACCTTGTTGGATAAAGCAGTTTTGGAAATTAGCTTTTGTCTCCCAATATGGGGAAAACAATGCTGCAGTGAAGATTTAATAAAAGTCATAGCTTCTCCCAGAAGCTGATCTCAGCAAAGTCAACTATTAATTAAAATAACAAATGTCAGCTGTTTCGGAGGCTGACAGTTAACACAAGGCAGCATTTGCTTACGTTGACATACAGGATACATGGGACAAGGGATGGATCCATAATTCATCCTGGGGATGGCTCTCTTATGCCCTGATATAGTGATAACAGAGTGATAAATTAGCTCCTGTTCAGCAGCTTCCTTAGCAAAAGTACTCAGGGACTTGGGGAAAACCCACCTAGAGAGGCCTTTTGGCAGACTGTAGGAATATACGTTTGAACAGCTTGAGGGAAAGTTTCATGGAATTCCTGAACTTGAGTACCAAGAAAAACAGGTGGGGGAAGATGTGAAACGAGACGATGGAGGGAGCAGGGGAAACTACATTCCAAAAGCAGAGTGTTACAGTGTATTACGATCTGCTTGTGGCCACAGCCAGAAAAAAATTATCTCATATCACCCCCAGGGGCCAGGGGAGAGAGGTAAGAGAAAAGAGCTGAGGGTCAGGTATCAGACAGGAGGTGGGGATCACCGAGACAGGGCAGGAGGAAAATCTGACCAAGGACATCTTGCACTACTTCTAAAATGGACAATTTCAAAGGGGTTTGTAACAGGTGAGGTAAACATGGGGAAACTGAGTCAAGCTATTCAGGTGAGAAGATGGGGAACTTTCTATTCCATTCACTAGGAAACTAGAGGGAAGAAAAGCCCTTGGAGCCAAGACACAAAAAATGTGAACCAAAAGCCTGAGCGATGAGATGTGGAGGTGTGGGGGGAGGGGCTGGAGAGATGCTCAGTGGTTAAGTGTGCCTCCTTATGGAAGCATAAGGGCCTGAGGGGCCCCCAAACCAACCATGCTCCATCTCCAGATCCCATGTAAACAGCTGAGCACGGCCATGCACACTTCTAACCCCAGCCCTGCAGAAAGGGAGCAGAGACCAGGGAATCGCCCAGGTTCACAAAAAAGCTTTGGTATATATGGAGACTTTGACTCATAATGAGAAAGAGCTCCTGGGTCACTGCAAGGAAACACACATGTTCACACATCTCACACACACACACACACACACACACACACGCACACAGTGAAAATAAAAGGAAGATGAGTGATGGGTGGATGGCTGGGGCAGAAGAAATGCAATCGGCCATCAGGATATAGGTGTACTTGGAAAGAAAGCTTTGGTAAGAATCATACGTCTCTGGTCATTTCAGGAAACAGAAAGAAGAATGGCCCCTTCATGCAGGTGTTCTGTGTTTTCTTTCTTTCTTTCTTTTTTTTCTTTCTGGTTGTTGTTCTCTTTTGTGATGCTGGGGATCCATTCATCTGTTTGTTCTCTGTGTGACTTTGTTTTGTTTTCTATTTTTTGTTTGTAGTGCTGGGGTGGAGATTAAGATTTGCCATGGGGGCCATACCTGCAACTTTTATGTTTCATTTAAAAAGAAAACAAATCAGACTTGATGGTACATATCTATAATCTTACTAGTTGGGAGACTCAGTCTGAGCTACAACTGACCTGGTTTCCCACAATCAGACAAAGAAATAAGAAAAATAAAAATTGACAAAGCAGTACTCAGTTAAATTGAACCTGGCTGTATGAGGTACTGGCCTTTCATTCCCTCTCTTAAAAATATTTATTTGAAACCAGAGAGAGAGAGAGAGAGAGAGAGAGAGAATAATCATGTGTGTGTGGCCTCTTCCCTCCAGATGCATGTGCCCCTTTGTGTACCTGACTTTACTTGGGTACTGGGGAAATCTATCTATCCTAGGCCATCAGGCTTTGCAAGCAAGTGACTTTAACCACTGAGAAATGTCTCCAGCTCTCATTTTCTCTTTTACTAAGCCCAAGATGTGTGTTGAAACGGGGCTTCTCTATGTAGTCTAACTGGCCTCAAACTTGCTAGGTAGCCAAGGCTGGCCTTGAACTCATGATTCCCTTGGCTCAGCTTCCCCAGTGCTAGGATTACAGGTGTGGAGCACATACGTGGCTCTTAGGATGGTTTTTCTATGTTGTAATATGGAAGGCATCTACTTTCAAAATCAATTTATAATCATATCTATTTGAGTCAAAACAGGGCATCATTAGATGTGTCTCAGTCCACTGGTTCAAAATGAACCAATAATGAAGTCTGGAGGAAACTTTGAGCTTCGTTGTTTTGATACGGATTATGATATGGGGTGTGGAGAAGGGTTAGAATTCAGATAACCCCCAGTAAAAATTTCAATGCACCCCAAGTTTAAAGAGTATTCGAGCTCTTGTCTATAAAGTTAAAGAATTAAAATCATAGACAACCAGATAGTAAGGTATAGTGGGAGGCTTTATTATTTAAGAGAACATGGGGAGTTACAGTTTTCCAGCTACAAGCGGGGAAAACACATGTCAGAGAGTTTAACAAAACGTATATTGTTTAGCTAAATAAGCAGAAACAGAAAATAGAGAGCTCCCAACATGAGAAGGAGAGGTTCATAAGGGAAAAAGTCTGGAGCCTGCCCCCACCCCTGGGGTGGGGGAAGGCCTTACCTTCCTGAGGTCTGGATCAGCAGTCCCTTTACTCCATGAGACCCGCTTCCTCTAGGGAAGTCAATTTAAGCTCGCCCCAGCTGAGTCAGAGAGACAGCTGATGGGTTCATATTTGACCAATCAGCCCCTAGGTTATAGCTCTAACTAGCTACCTCCCACTCAAGGGGAGGGGTGTTACCTGCGGGAGCCTGACCCTGTTAAGGTTTCAGTCCATCCTTGTCCTCCCTGTCCTCATTGGCCTGGAGACCTTTGCTAAAGGTAGCGTTGTAGATAAAAGGCATCTAACTTTCATTCATAGAAGTAAAGGACATTGGAAGCATACATAGGAGTCTTTTGGTAACAAACATCACTTTCTAAAAAGCCTGTCACAAGTTAATGACTGACATCAGAACACAAGGCAGAAAGGAAGGTGAGCCAGTTTGGATGAACTCCTACCTGCTTCTTTATGGAAAATACATACTAAGCAAAGTCATTCCCAAAGCCACAAAAGAAGGGGCAGCTATTCCCCTCATAATGTTTGTAGGAGGCCAGAATTCTTTGGTGATGTGTAATGTGGGTCTGCTGGCCCTAAAGAAACAAGGAAACGCTGACTTCCACAGAGGAGCTCCTTCTAGCTACTGCTCATGTGTAGGGGGCTAGGGAGGGGGCACCTGCTAGCTTATTTTCCCCCATCTGCCAAACAGGGATGCCAGCCTTTGTATCCAGGGTTTATCTGGAGTGAGCTTCCTGCACTCGTTCAAAAGATCTTATGCGCTCATGTCCCATTGTAGGAAACCCATTCCCTGCTGAGCCTCTATAATCTCACTTTCAGGTTGCTCAATGCCATGGGAGCCTCAAGGCAAGCTAAGTGTAGACATGTATGTTATAACGAACTGCCAAGTGCTGGGGAGAATTTATGGAAAGCAACATAAATGGTGTAGCCAGCATCAGATCGTTTCTGCTTTCTTTCTCTCTCTCTCTTTTTTTCTTGCAAAGTTTCGGTGACACTAAGTTGCCCCATTTGATGGGTGATTTGCTTCTGTTCCCTGTTGCCATTAGCACTCGTCTTTCCATCACTTCTTTTCTCCCAAGGGGCTTTTCCACTGGAGTTCAGATCTATGGCAAGATGCAAGCTACAACTAGCGCTTGGTAAGATATGCAGGAAGAAAGAAAATAAAAAGTCGAAATGCCACTGAAAAACTAGGACATTTCATGACTATCTTTGTGCTGAGTTTATTTAGGTAAGAACACTGAATTCTGTCCCTGGTGCAATTTGGATACCTAGGTATAATGGTGGAGGAATTAACGTGATTTAGTAGCCACAATAATAAATATAACCTTGACAAGGCGATTATCTCCTAAGACTGAAATCATGATATAGCATAAATCAATACCAGCTCGAAGCATGTCTCCGAAAAGGGTATATATTTCTTCATTCACTGAGATATGTTGAACTAATTTTGGAATTAGAAGCTGTATGAAATGCAAAAGCTATTTTTCTAAGTGAAAAATTATAGAATATGCATGCTGATCACTCAGAATATATATTGCTCATAAAATGAGTCTGGGAAAAGTAGTCAAACTTTGAAGGCTGGTTCAAGTACAGATTTCTGTTCTTGGGGGTGAACTTCTCTGTAGTCCAAACTGAACCAGCTTAGCTGAGTTCCCCATGTTCACAGTCTCTGGAAGCTTCTCTGGGAGCTTAAATTACCCTTCTTAGAGAGACCGGCCCTTTCAGCCTCCTATTGTAACAGAAATGGATTCATTTTCTAGCCAGAGAGATCTCTGAAGTGTGAGTGATGCCTTTGAAACCTCCTGCTTGGAGTGGAGTCACTATTGACCAATAGCCACCTGGCTTAGCCCTTCTGGGAACATTTCCCTGGGGAGTGGGCACTTCTTGATTTGGAAGGTCAATATTAGTGGCTCTTAGCTATCCCTTAGCAGAGGTAATCCCATTTGAGCTGCATTGCTAGAAGGCTCCTATGCGCTTTTCCATACCCTCCCTGTTGGGGACTTAAGTGGGGATGTACTTGGATCGGAGGTAACTGCTACTCAGCGCTTCCTGTCACCTTTGTGCGGAACAAGAAGACACTCCTGCACCTGGTGTCACTGCTGTGCCTCCTCTGAGCTGAGTGTCACTGTGTGAGACAGCTCCCATTATCTGGAGCAGCTCTTGCTTAGTGAAGAGCCCCCCACCCCCCCAAAAAAAACCATTTAAAGCCTTCATATATGAAGTGCCTTCTCTGAGTCAAATTTCCCACTACCAGATAAGTACCACCTTAACCACATTTCTCTGAAGGGGCTGTGGAGGCACTCAACAGCTAATTATGTCAATCCTTTAGGGAATGTTCCAGAAAATATCTGTAGTGTCTTCCTATAGGAGAGGCATTCAGGTCCCCATCACACCACAGGACTTCTAGCTTAGATGATTTCAGTGGTTCCTGTATTTTCACTTTTCAATATTGCGCATTTCTTGTCTTTTCCCTCCTCCCTCTATAATGTACACAAAGATTTCCTTAGTCACAAAGGATTAAACAGTTGACTCTGAGGAATCTTTTGAAGCATTAGTGCTTGTCTTAAAAATTGCTTCCCCTCCCTGCTTTTTTTTTTTGTCCTTAACAGAACAAAGAAACATGTTAATCTTTTGATAATTGACTCTATTTTTACTGGAAATTTCTCTCACGATTATTGAATATAACACCAGTCAATTTCAAGCAGTGTCTGTTTTCAGCACTCATCTTGAACCAGAGACAAGTTGTCCAAGCAGGGGCCTGGGGAGGGCTGGTTAGGCAGAAACAAAAACCCTAACACAATAATGAATAGAGCTCAAGCACACTGTTGGAAAATGAAATTGGCATTGCCTATTTAGACAAAGAGATAAATGCACTTGTACCTTTATGTACCACACAGAGCTCTTACAGAGTGTGTCTGAGAAGAGACAGAGAACATGGTACTCTGATGGGCAGGCACATCAGTAGAGATTTCATGTGTGTCTTCCTGGAAGTGCAGAGCTCTGCTATTGATGACTTTAATTCCACAGGCACCAGCGGCTTGTACTTGGCCAGAGAAACAGCATTCAGTGAGCTTCTGTGATGGGCCTGGTAGGTTTGGCTCTGTAGTGGATGGAGCCCATGCAGAGCCATGATGACTCCTGTGGTCTCGTCTCTCTCCCCCTTTCACAGATGCAGAAAAGTCAACACATATACATTACTTCGTGACTAAGGCTAATTCTGTTAATTCCATCTGGGCTCTCAATCGAGCTTGCGAAAGTGGGTTAAATGGGAAAAATATTTATTTAATGTTTCTGTTTTCTTTTCTTCCTGATCCTGATCCTGATCCTGGAAACACACAGTCGAGCCCTCCCCCCATCACACACACACACACACACACACACACACACACACACACACACACACACACACACACACACGCCATCCATCGCTGAGTCTTTCTGGCTCTAGCCTGGGTTAATCACATTTCACAGGTCCCCATTTCTGGCAGATGCAGCTCCTGACCTCCCCATGTCCCCCTCTGGATGAAAGAGTGAGGCTCCATAATTTCCCTCAGGCACAAAACAGTTAGCTTTCCTGCTGGAGGTGAAGGGACTCAGGAGAGAAGACACAGCTGGGGTCTTTATCTTCCTTTCCCTTTGCTTGAAAATAACACTGAGACAGGGGCTGCTTAATTTGACACTTCACAAAGCTGAGGGACAGGGGTGGGGGTGCCAAGACCCTTGGGGGGCTCAGTTCACAGAGTAGGAATTAGGCTGGGGCATCTAGTTGGCTCCTGGGGATGAAGGTGCCAAGTGCCCCCAATGGAGGGCTCCCACACTGATCTTCTATACTATAGCACATTGAAAAAGAAGCCAGCTTTGCAGAAGGGGCCCTGGCACATCTGGGAGGGTAGGAGGTGGAGGGACAAGTCTGTGACAGCAACTTTCAGTAGCTCACTGATGGGGTTCACCCTGGACAGCTCCGCGATGTATCAGAGCCGCATTTCACTCCTTTATTCCTTCCCCCCACTGTTTGAGACTCAGTAGCTGCTGACCCTTGTTCTCCATGGGTCAGCCCTGCTGTGAGGCCTGTGGCCATTCTCGGTGGGACTGAAGTCAGCAGAGACATTAGGTTGACTAATGGTGATGGAGCGCTCTGTGGCCATGGGGGGGTTGGTTAGGGTGGATGTTATATTTGGACACCCTGTTATTACTGGCAGGTCCTCCCTGGGTGGTGTGGGAAATATTCTGAAAGCAGGGCTGTGGAGCACCTCCCTGACAGGGACGGCAGGGGTGAGAGGCAAAAGCCCAAGTGTCAGCCTCACATTGGGGAACAATGCCCCATGGCAGCCGCTCAGAGGCGCCTGGCCAAGGAAGCCCATGTCCTAAGGTGTTGTGCAGACATCCACCACAGCAGCTGGTGCCTGGTGGCAGGCAGATGGTGTTGGATCCCCCAAGTGTCGCTGTCTAGCAAGATGCCATGTCCACTGATTAAAAATAATTAAACATTCCTTTCTCCAGTGAAGGAGGATGGTACACATGCCAAGCAGGGAGGTTGAGAATGGCATTACACAGCAAGACATGGCAGGGGTAGTCAGCACCAGGGGTAGCAGGTGTGTTTGGCTTGGAGAAGGTGGCGTGGGAGAAGGGAAGAGGGGTGGCAATGACAGCAGGAAGAGTAGAGTGAGGATACATATGCATGAACCAGATCATGTGGGAAGGCTTTCTACTGGCTTACGGAGAAGCTTGTCCAATTTTGGAATAGAAACAAATTTTATGTTCATGAATGGTATACACTGATCACCTAATATATGTCTCTCTGCTGTATGCTGTGGACAGAATATGTTAAGAGATACTATCCAGACACTCATTGTGCTTGCTTTACTCATTTGGTTTACACAGACATTTTATTTTCTGCAATCAGAGATCCTGGTAAATTTGACAAAAGCATTGAATGGACTGGTATTTCTTGGTCATATTGTCAGTGACTTAGTTGCACTGTCACAAAGATGATTATTTAAAAAACCTTCACATTCTATTCCCTTCTCCACAACCCATGTTTGGCTCGAAATACAACCCTTCCCTTCCACAGACAAGTACCGAAATAGTGTCAAGAACTTGCCACTAAGGAAGTCTTTCTTCTTTCCATTTGTCAGTTACTTCAAACTCATCCATGATTTGCCTATTTTTCCAACTCTAGAGCACTCAGAAGAGCAGCTCCATTTGGACTAAATAATTTGATTTCTTCCTAGACATGTTAATTTCCGTGACTTGCTTTCCCTTGGTTTGAAGTCATAACCGTCTTTGGAGGAGTATCTCTTGTCTGAGTGTTACACACACCTCCATGGTGACACTGTGATGTGTGTGTGTGTGTGTGAAGGTAAGGGTAAGTTCACTAGTTGAAGGGAAGATTGAGTGGCTTGGGGCTAATGAGGTGTTTTACACATGATACTATTCCTCAGGGAAGGTAACACCATGCAGGCAGGGAGGGAGAAGCCGGCTCTTCACATTTGGGGTTTGACACACTTATTTGTGGTGAAGAGTGGGAGAGTTTCCCAAGAATGAAAGGAAAATTCCAGCAAAGGCGTGGAGAGAGGGAAGAGTGAACCAGAAATTGGACTTGGCTCATGGAGAGACCCTGCATTTTTTTTAAAAGAAGGAAATCAGCAAGAGAGTATTTCCATGACTATTACCCAAATAAGGGCAATGTTTAACCATGAAGACATTCCTCACGATGCTCTCTGAAGACTGAATAAAACATGGGGCTGTTGAAATCTTGGCACTCTCCTGTGGCAGGCAGGCAGGCCGGCCATCCCAGGTTAGAAATAACTGATTGGATCAAGGGAAATTACACAACCAATGGGCACAGTGAGTGATCGAGGAGTAACATAAAGTATGTCCTTGAAAGACACCTTTTCCCCAGGGCCAACAATGACAGACTAGACCGATTGCTTGCTTGTTTTCAAGATTTTGACTATAAGTAAGGAGGAAAATCAATGGAAAAAAAAAGAAAAGATGTTTTACAGGAAACAAGACAGAGTCAACTGGAAAAAAGCCATAGTAGCCATGTCTGACAAGGAGCTTTAAATAGGGCTGGAGAGATGGCTCATCAGTAAAGGCATGTGCTTGCAAAGCCTGATAGCCTGAGTTCAATTCTCCAGTATACATGTAAAGCCAGATGCTCAAAGTGGCACATACATCTGGAGTTGGGTTGCGTTGGAAAGAGGCCCTGACATGTCCATTCCCCATCTCTTCTCTCTCTCTATGTTTATTAATAAATAAAAATATTTTAAAAATAATCTATAGACATATGTCAAATAGAATACTCATTGGTTAGTATAGTTATATGCCACACAGGATTTTCTGTCAAAGGTGAGCCATCTATTCAAGGTGGCCCAAAGCCTCTGACGGTGGTCTGTGTCACTGTGCTTTCACTCTGCCCTTCATAAAGCTTCTTGCTGCTCCTCTTTCACTGTATGACATTTCCAACTCTTCGAACAAGACACCAAGAATCTGAAAACAACCAGACAGAGACCACCAGGGACAGTGTCTATTGCATCCTTCTTAAACAATTTATGACTTTAGGACGACTGGAAAGCATGTGGATAGTTTTAAGGGTTGGTGTGGCCTGTCCCCAACTTCTAGATGGCTCTCCTGCATGCACCCTGCTAAGGCAGCCTCATTAGGGAACATCTTCTCCATCACAGCGCCTGTCTATCTTCAGGATAGACGTGCCTCTGGTATGAAGATGCCTGTTCTAACCCAACATGAGTGCAATCTAATGAAACCTGAAAAGTGTTGAGTGTCAATAGATCCCAAAGGACCATCTAGTCCCTGACTCACCTGATTTTGGAGGACCAGCCTCATTCACTCTCTTTAGGAGAGTGCTTTCTGTGCTTTGTTTGGGTCTTTCTTGGAACCTCACTCCCCAACTTTCAGCACTGTGATCATAAAAACCCCTGGAGTTCCACTCTTGGCTCAGCAGCCGTACATAGGATACATTAAGTATTGGCCTAGAAAATACTGTGCAGGTAACTTTATGTGTGCATGCGTGCATGTGTGTATGCATATGTTCATGTATGTTGGCACATACGTATGTTGGGCACTTGTATGTGTGTGTGCACATGTGTGTGGAGGTCAGAGGATAACCTCAGATATTTTTCTTTGTTTTTCACTTACCCCCTCCTTTTTTTTTTCTTGAATCAGTCTCTCATTTGTCTGGAACTTGCCAAATTGGCTAGGATGGCAATTCCCAGAGATCTACCTGTTGCCACTTTCCCTGGTACTGTAATTACAGGTACACACCAGCTTGCCTGTCATTTTTTACATGAGTACTTGGACTTGAACTTGGCTCCTCCTGTTTGTAATGCAAGTACTTTACTGACAAAGCTGTCTCTATCCCATGTTTACCTTTTTAAAGAAATCATTATTCTTTGGCTTTCTTTTCTTGCAAGTTTTAAAAGTGTAAAAATGGGTGAGAGCAAATTCCCTTAAATAGGATCTCGAAAAATGTGAAATGATTTGATTTCAGTTCTTTAGCATTTAAATGCAGGTGAACAAGTCTTGGAAAGAGAATGTTGTCCAACTGATATGTGGGCTACTATTTAAGGCACCTTTAAATGTAGTATTTGATTGTCACGCCTACTGCATAAGTGCTCACAACTGGAATTAGCATCAATAGAAGCGACAGGAGCAGATCTCTACACCGGAGTGGTAATAGACCCTCAAATTAAACTATTTTGGCCTTTGTGAAAGTCGAACCATTTTTAGTAAGTGCTTTGTGATGCCTCATTGTTATTATGACTACCACTCATCTATACATCTATAATGCATTCTGCTTTATTATGCTTGGAAAATTATATTTCAGGATCATTTTACCCACCTGGAGAGAGTGTAACAGCTATTCCCTAACACTCAGCCTTGTCTCAGGCCTGACAAGGAACAGAAGAAATGGCTGTAAATATGCCACTTACCCAAGGGAGGTGGCCCATTCTTTCAAAAGAAAGCTTGACTTTGATGAGAGGGTCCAAGGATTTGGAGTCCTCTTGGGGTATTGCATTTCTTTCTCTACACCTGTCATTCTTGCTGGCCTAATTGGATACAGAGAAACACCCTTCAGTGGTTTCCAACTTTGGCCAAACATTACAACTTCCAGGGGAACCTTATAAAGCACCTATGCAAACACCCACTGGAGATCCACTGAAGATCTCTGTGGCTGAGTGAGGCCTGCATCTCAGTACTTTAGATTTCCTTGATGACTTGGATGGACAGCTCGACCTGAGAACCACAATATCAACGTGCAGATTTGCATTTCTATTAAATGGACTTAGGGAAACATCCTGGCCCAGATCTATTTATGTGATGAATTAATTAATTAATTAGACAATGAGTTATTTTTTAATTCACTAATGTGCAAGCCACTGGTGTACTCCCATCGTTCCTTTCTATCCCAGGACTTCTAGTCCCCACCATCTCCTTATAGCCTGCTCCAGCCCCATCATTTACAGTTGTTAAACACATCAGTGTCAACTGAAAAGATGACATATAAAACTAGACAGCTATGACAACACCTCAGCAGAGAGCAAGGCTACCAATGAATAGGCAAAGATGGGTCAATTTTCCAGAGAGAATATGAAAATTCTAATGTCCCCTGGTTCCGTCTTCATCAGGTTCATAATGTATCTGCCAATGATGTATACAACCATGCACCCAATCATGACCTGTTCTCATGACAAAATCAGAAAAAAAAATTTATAAAATGCTTAGTCATAATTAATTTCTGGTTGTCAGTTTGACAAGATTTGGAATCATCAGGGAAACAGATCTGTGTCTAGTGGGGATTTTCTGCACTAGGTTAAATGCCACGGGAGGTCCCCATTAACTGTGGGCAGTGTTACTCCATGGGCTGGGAGTCCTGGAATGAATAAAAAGGAGAGAGATAGCTGAGCTCCAGCTTCCATGGCTCTCTGCCTCCTCACTGTGGGGTGACTCTGACCAGCTGCCTCAAGCCCTCTGCTGCCATGACTTCTCACACCATGATGGACTGAGACCTGGAACTACACATCCTAACAAAGCCTCCCTCTCTAAGTCCTTCTTTTTTTAAAAAAATATTTTATTTATTTATTTTCAAGCAGAGAGAGAGAGAGAGAGAGAGAGAGAGAGAGAGAGAGAGAGAGAGAGAGAGAGAGAGAACACCAGGGCCACCACCTTGTGGGTCTGGCTTATATGGGCATTGGGGAATTGAACCCAGGGCCTTAGGCACTGGAGGCAAGTGCCTTAACCTCTAAGCCATCCCTCCAGCCCCTAAGTCACTTCTTGTCAAGTGTTTTGCCACAGCAATAAGAACATAACTAGTACAGAACTTCCCCAATAAGTCCAGTCAACACTGGTGGTATTATCTCATTTTTTCTTTTTCTTTTTATAATAACCTTGTGAGGAGTATAAAACCATTTTTGGCACACAGATGAGTGACCTAAAATTCACAGGAACTTTGATTGAATATGAGAAAGCTGAGGGGCTGGCTGCTCTGGTGACCAGTGGCCTGGCACTAGGAAGCCAGTGAAATCCTTGGATCCAACGGCAGCTCTCTCCAGCCTACAGTGCCAGCTAGTGTTGCTGTATAAGCCTCAGATATCTGGACCCCAGGCTCTCAGCACTTGGCAGCTCCCAGGGCCTCTATCAGTGGCTGGGATCTACAGACTCTCTTCCTTGGCTCGACATAGCCTTCCATAATCTGCAATGTTAGCTCTCGGCTTTCTCTCCCCTCCTTTATTCTTCCAGCATTGTTTTTGTCTCTGAAGTGTCTGCTTCTTGGAGTTTTGCCCCAGGATGCTCTCTGAGACTCTTCGCCTGTCTTTTGGGCACTATTGCCAGAGCCACCAGGTTGTTAGTTCTGCCACTTCCTGTACAGTCTGCGACTGCTGCCCTTCGTGCTCTCAGCTCAAACTGGTTCTGCTTATGATAAAAATCACATGCACACAACATCACTTGTGAGAAGGAGTCTTTTATTGAACCCAATATAATAGTGTAATTTCAGAACATATCCCAAGAAGGCTGTCCCCTGTTGACTCAAAAAGTCAGCTGAATAGACTGGTCATTTAGCCCAGAGGGTGTGTGGACCCTCTTGTGCAGCAAATGAAGGATTGTATTCTCTCCAATCACAGCATATCTTCCAGTTCTAGGGAACACAGACCCCTCATAAACCCCTGTGGACCAATCACAAGTCCTTGTGTCTTGCAAAGTTAAAAAGGAGGTGTTCACCATGGCATCTTAGCTGAGGATAGCTGTACGATTCACTTGGCTGGGGTTCTGCCTCCCGAGGTTTTTGCAGGTTACCTGGAGAGGCTGTAACCATCACCTGGGCTCCAGAACCTGATCAAGGCCTCACTTACAGTTTTCCTGGGTAACTGGAGGCCAGTTCCCGCCAGGCATCCAGAAAGTGAGCCACACAGTCTGGCTGGTCATGAAAAGAGGGGATGTTTAGTAGGCAGCAGCCATTCAAGGCAGTCAGGCACAGGGGAGGGTCTGCCAGCTGTCAAACAAGAGTGAACTTGACCTAGCCACCAATAGGTCAGTTTATTTGAAGAAGTATGCAATAAAGGGTATTTACAATAAAGAACTATTAATATTGCATTTTGTGGTTTTGTGTGTGTATGTGTGTGTATGTGTGTGTGTGTGTGTGTGTGTGTGTGTGTGAGAGAGAGAGAGAGAGAGAGAGAGAGAGAGAGAGAAAGAGAGAGAGAGAGAAGAACTGGGCTTGAATGCAGAGCTTTGTACATGCTTGTCACCACTGGGCTAGCTCCCCAAACCTCTCTCTACTGTTCTTTTTCTCTCCCTCCTTCCCTCCCCCTTCTGTCCCCTCTCTCCTTCTTTGTCACATAAGGAGAAACTAGCCTTCTCCACAGCAGGCATAGAGCCCTTACCAGAACTGGATTCTACCAACACTAATATTGTACTCAGAGATTCCAGACCTGTGTGTAATAATGCTTTGTTTCAGCACCCCAGTTTAAGGTACTATGAAAGTGGTTCCCAATGACAGAGAAAGGTATGTCGCCAAATATCTGAGGAAAAAAAAAAACCAAGGCATTAGGAAACTAGTTATCTTTGCTTATTCTATTCTCCTCCGCATCTTCATTACCCTTGTCTTCTTAGTGGTATTTTTTTCCCCTATTCTGGTGTTTCTTAAATGACTTGGCTTTCTGTTTGTACTTCAGAATAGGTGCTGATGGACTGCTGGGCGCTCCATACATTTGGTTAGAGATTGTCAATCAGCAGGTCTCACTATAAAGTAAAAAAAAATGTTCCAGAATATCCAAATATTTTAGATACAACACTAAACGCTCATGTCAGCCTCTTCCTAGATTATCTGGTGAGTTAATGCAGAAAATGTTCCCCTGAATTTCTTAGGCCTAGACTCAATGCTATGTCTGTGAGTCACTTTGTATACAGAGGTGAAGAGGAGAGGTCAGAAGGGTCCCACCCTAAGTGAACCTCCTATTTGCTACCCTTCTTCTCCATATGAGGAGGATTCAGCTCCTGGCTGCCCCTGCTCTCTGTGCTTCTCATATCCTGAAGGCTTCTTTTGCTTGCTTCCAAACTTCCAGCTTCTAGAATCTACAATACTGCTCATCTCTTGACCTCCTAACTCTCTTAGTGATCATCTCCTTGACTCTAAACGTACTAGGTGACTAGGAGGGATAGATTATAAATGTTACTGCTTATCACTAAGTTCACATAAATAGTTTTAGAAAATGGTATTTGAAGAGTGAGACTTATAAGTAAAAGAACCCAAGGGAATAGTCCTGAGTAAGTAACTTGAGAGGGGAAAGGATAGAATGTCATATTTGAAGAAGAAATGTTGTCCCTGGGCAGAATCCGATGGATGCCTTCACGAAAGTTCATGGTTCTCAAGGAGCCAATTGTAAATTCATTGCATCTTTCCCCACTTCCACATTCCTGTGATGAAGACGGAACTTTCAATGTGGCTTATTATATAACTCTTTTCTGTAGTGTGAAGCTTTCTCTTGTGAATGAGGGGGGCGGAAAGGCTCACCAGACTCATGAAATTGTAAGACAATTACAAGACTCAAAAGGCTCAGGAAACTTACAAGACTCTTGAGTTCCCTCCTTAGGTTGATAAGAGCCCTGAGAATATCTGCAGGGCAGCTAACCCTTCAGTGGGTGGGGCTCTGCTTCCATTGGACCCTGGTCTTTGATAACAAGACACCATGGGAATTCTCACTTGCTCTCTGGGGGTTGAGGTTCTTTCCCTGAAAACATCAGGAGCTTGAGTCAGGAGATCTGCTGAATGAAGTTTGGGCTGCTAGTAACCCGAGGGACTTTGGGCTGTCACTTTAACCCATTGTGCCTCAATTTTCCCATCCAGCCTAAGGAACTCATAAATCATATCTCTGGAGTCTCGGGGTCTCAGACTGGTTGGTTATATTATACCATTACTTGGAGTAACTTGTTATGTATTTGTAGTTGTTTTTCCAAACTGATCTATAACCTCGGTAGTTGAGTCTGTGAACGAGCATAGATAAATAAGTACTAATGGCCACAGCCAGCATGGTGCTTGGCACTCAGCATGTGCTCACTAAATTTTAATGTAAAGTCAGTGTGTAACCAGATGGCTATAAAAGTCTATGGCTTTCTGCTGGTGGTCCCCACAGGGAGGCTCATGAGATACTGGCAGAAATGTCCTTTGTAAGGCTCAAAGTTCCTGGTTTTCTCTTGGTCAGTCCGAGTCAACATGCTTATGACCATTACTGTTGGAGATCCTGCAAGGCTCGGGACTCCTGTCAGTTTCTGACAATGGGCACTTGGAGGTTTGTTTATTTAGTGTGTAGGTGTTCCTTACTTTTGCATGTGCCTATCCGGTATGCACAGGTGGCGGTCACAAATCAAACTTGTGGGTGTCTGTCCCTGTCTTCCCCTCATTGAGGCAGGGTCTCTCATTCACTTCTCTGAAGGCTTCCAGAGAAATTTCACTGTACCACTTCCATTCTAACCACAGTGCACTGGGATGGCAGAGAAGAGCCCACCACAGTTTTTGGCTTTGAGATGGGGGCTGGAGTTCTGAACTTGGATACTCAGAGTTGCTTGACAAATGTTTTATTCTCTGAGCAATCTGCCTAGCCCCACAAAGAGAATTTAATATTTTTTGAGAGAAGCAAGGAAATAGGTGCATCTAGGTCTCCTGCCTCTGCAGGCGAATTCCAGATGCATGTGCCACTTGGTGCAACTGGCTTTACGTGAGAAATGGGGAGTCAAACACGACCAGGAGGCTTAGCAATCAAGCAATTTTAACTGTTGGGCCATCTCCCCAGTCCAAGAATTTTTAATCAAACCAATTTGGATAACAAATTTGTCTTCACTTCTAGACTGATATCTTCTGAGGTGAACTAACTACATCAGAGTTATTTTTATTCCCAGCGTTCAAATATTAAGAATTTGGCTTATTGACAGTTCTCATACAGGAGGTTCAGGATGTCTTCCCTGGCACAGCTCAGTCCGAGGACTCCCAAGGTCCTTCCTTTTTCAGCCATCACTTCTCATGTGCGAGGACAAAGGGTCTCTCTCTATCTGCACTGATCTGAATGAGATCAGACTGCGAGACTCTAGGGTCCTGTCGCTGCCATTTTCAACTTTATATTTGATATGAATTGGGGCACAAGGGGGTTTTCTGATGAGGTTGCTGAAGAAGCTGTATGCCTCATCTGTGGGAACATCCGGTCCCATTGTCACAGTCTAGGTTGAGTATGCTCCTGACCTTTAATCTGAATCTAGAGATGAAAGCCGTGTTGACACCATGCTTTGTCTGCTTTTCTCCCCAAGGACACCCTGGGTTTCTGATGTCATTTTCTATTTTGAATGTAACACACATGCTTTTGTTGTTCTCCCAGGAAGTAAGGACAGTAACATGTTCAATTCTCTAGGACAGTGATATTTTCTTTGGTGCCAAGTATATATGATGTTTGTGTCTCATATAATTAGACTTTGGTATTTTGTAGAATATGGAAGGTGGATTAGAATTTACCAGCTTATCTAATATGTTTATGGTGCCAGAACATTGCCAATAACAGTAATAAAATAAAACTTTTCTTACTTGGATATCTCTTTATTCATTGACTTATCACTCATTTATCAGGAACTTTCTCTTTAGTGTAAACTATTAGCATTTAACCTTCTTTTTATATCTTTATTATCCATAATTAGATACATGGTATTAGAAAATCTTATGATGGTATCCCCATTTCCCTCCTTCCTGTCCCCAAACCACTGGGTATCCTCCTCAGTGAGCATACTGGATCAGTCCATGGGATCGGGGGTCAGCCAGGTTCCCTCCATTTGTGCGTTGTTGCTGAGGGGGGCAATGTCTCTGGATATCCTCCCCCACCATGGCTCTTATAGTCTTTCCACCCCCTGCTTCTGCTTAGTTCCCTGAGACATGGTGGGTGAGTTTTAAGTCTGTTTTATTGTTGAGATCTTAATTGTCTCTACTTCTGCTTTGGGTTGTGTGGGCTCACATTGGTGTCTGTCTCTTGGACCTGTCCTGGGTTAATTGACGTACTGTGGTGATATGTCTCTTGTTTATCCCATCACTCTCTGAAAGGTTTCATTTGGGGCTTATGTGATGTTGGATTTTTTTATAATTGCCATTCTGACTGGAGTGAGGTGGGATCTCATTGTAGTTTTGATTTGCATTTCCCTGATGATTAATGATGATGAGCACTTTCTTAAGTGAGAATTGGCCATTTGTGTTTCCTACTCTGTGAATTCTCTGCTGAGATCAATGCCCCATTTTGTGAGGGGGCTGTTTGATTTATTATTATTATTATTATTATTATTATTATTATTATTATTATTATTATTATGTTCTTTGTAAGTTCTAGATATTAGACCTCTGTCTGTGTTATAGCTGGCAAAAAATTATTTCCCAGTTTGATGGTGGTCTATTGGCTCTGAGTATGGTATGTCTGTACAGAAGCTTTTAAGCTTGAAAAGATCCCATTGGTTAAGTGATTGTTTCACTTCCTGGGCTACTGTAGGTTTGCTCAAGAAGTTTTTCCCTACCCCTATCTCATGGATAGTTTCCATTTTTTAGTTCCAGTAAAGATAGCATCTTCACCAAATGGTGCTGGACAAATTGGATAAATACTTGTAAAAAAAATAAAAATAGAACCACTCCTCTCACCATGCACAAAGATCAACTCCAAATGTATCAGAGACCTCAACATAAGACCTGAAAGCCTGAAAACCCTGGTAGCATTTAAGCTTATAAAACTCAAGATTCAGTGATAATTGAGAATTAAAGCATATCCAACCTGTGACCTGCAAGCACCATGTGTCACATGCTGGGGTTATAGAAGTGTGTGGCCATGCCCTGGCCTGCTTTTTATGTGGGTGCTAGGGTCCTCATGAGTGCACAACACGTGGTTTTATCTACTGTGTCATTTCCCTGAATCCCTGATAGATTTTAGATGATATTCTCAAGCTACTAAACTGAAAAAAATAAAGCAACCTTCAACGAATTCAGCATTAGCTACTTATGTTTTATATAGTTGAGTAAATGTAACAGATACAGGCATATATTTTCATATATGCATGCAATTATATAAGTATATGTAGCTATGCATATATGAAGTATATATGGCTAGCCATTTTTCTCTATATATTACTAATGTTAATATCACACAAAATACATGACAGTTTTTGATTAGAAAAGTACTTGGGAATTTTTTGAAAAAGTAATGTGATCCTCAGAAACTCTGAGAGGTCTTCAGGATATATACATATTTCCATACAACTGAAATATGCTTCATGTAAATTGCCCAAAGGTACTACAAGAGGAAGTGGGAGAGCTAGGCTATGCTGGCTTTTATTATGGTCTTCTTCAGATTAGAGCCCCTTGCTCTCAAGGAGTTTTTGATTTAGATGTTATTAAGACATGAATGCATACATTAATCAGTTAAACATGATGTGGTAGTGTGCAATGATGGATAATTATGATACAAATGCATTTGATTTCCAGAGAGAGAGAGAGAGAGAGAGAGAGAGAGAGAGAGAGAGAGAGAGAGAGAGAGAGAGAGAGAGAGAAGGCCACAGTACTGACCTGGAAAATTGAGTAGCAGAAGAGCTTCATGGCAAAGTCTTGAATAACATAAAGTTTACATTCCAGGCAAAGAAGAAAGTACCAAGTCTTGACTCAGACTGAGAATGGCATGGCGTTATTCTGTTGTTAGAAGGTGCCTGTCAAAGGCTCTGGAGTTGTTAAAGCAGATTGACGCTTCATGGAGTAATTTGTGGGAAGGATTAAAGGAGAAAGACTGTAGATTTTGAGTTTCTTCATTTTGGAGATCAGTGACAATACTGTGTATGCCATTTACAACCTTCTTGTCTCTGAATTCACAGGTCCAAGCATGTGGGGACTCCTCTGTCTGCTACTTTTGTTCAGTGGCAGGGAGAGGCTGTGGCTGCCCCCTCCCCTTGTGAGGATAGCTTCCAGGGCAGCTAACCAGGGTGATCCTGTCTGACTGAGAGGCACCTGTGTGATGGTCTCTGTCTTTAAATGCCAAGACAGGGTCATGTCTCGGGGTCCCATGAAGCTGCTCGGGAGAACCCAGGCTAATTTCCTAGCTGATAGATCCCAAACCTATCCATCCTGACCCATAGACAAGTATACAAGTGCAAGCACATTTTTTGGTGGGTCTTGATGAAAATGAATCCTAGCAGGATCTTTTAAAAATTTGATATTGCAGGATTTCCCCAATATTACTACAGTCAGCTTAATTTTTTCCCTCTTAAAGAGAGCAATCTAATATCCTCAAACTCCAGAGGCATCTGGAATATACTTGCTCATTTGTTAAAGAAACATCTGAGCAGATATTGAAGTCATCCCTCCTGTTTTTTTTTCTTTTTTCCTTTTGGTAAGCCTCAATCAGAAGAGAACATTTGTACCATATGGAGATGTGGTAAAAAGACAGGCACTGAGTACACTCTCACTGTATGACCATCCTGAATGATGAACAATGAACTTGACACATGTAGGGTCCCAGAAAAGGACACAAATTTTCATGTGCATGGGGAATAGGGGAGGTACAATCTGTGGAGGTGACAGGAAACTACTGGTATGTGTCAGAGGACAGGAGGCTAGAGTGATGTCAGGCAGCATCTGCCATATATTGGCTCTGTGGTGGGTGGATGATGGATTCGATAGAAGAAATGGGGGAATGAGACAGAAAACTAGTTAGGGTGTAGAGTAGTTAGGGTTCTCTAGAGAAATTAAACCAACTGTGTGTGTGTGTGAGAGAGAGAGAGGAAGGGAGAGAGAGAGAGAGAGAGAGAGAGAGAGAGAGAGAGAGAGAACGCACCAGAGCTTCTTGCTACTGCAAAAGAACTCCAGATGCATGCATGCACCACTGTGTGCATTTGGCTTTTTGTGGGTACTGGGGAATTGAACTTTGCTCATTAGGTTTTGTAGGCAAGCATAGTAACCACTGAAACATCTCTCCAGCCCCTTAAACTATTTTTAATTGAATAATCTGTGTAGCTGGTTGCTTTGCATACTGTGAGGAGTGAATATTTGATTGTCTTTTCTGCTCAGTCCTTCTAGGGGTTGAGAAAGAGTGTCCGTGGTGGCAGAAACCAAGACTTGGAAAACAAAGAAAGTCCCTCCAACTGCCCACTCTCTCTTCCCCACCCTTCCCTATTCTCCACGATGGAAAAGCTGCTTTTGCCCTGTTCTAGCAGGGTGCTTGTGAGATGGTCCCCACACACTCCTGCAACTGCAGAGAAGCCCCAGGTTCTCCCCCCACCCCTACCCCCCACAAACTATGAGACTTGATGGTCTGAAAGGTCCTGCTATAGAATGTTCTAAATTCCTTGTAAAAATAGACTCTTCATGAACTCTTTTGTCCCGGTCCCTGAGAGGCTTGCCAAAGTTATAGCCAGAATGACAAGAATAAGAACTAAGGGAAAAAAAAGATGAAAGAAGAACCTTCTTTGGGGAAAGATATCCTTTAAAACGTTTAGTATGATGTTATATGGGATTCCACACCTGGTTTTCCACATTTTTCATGCCAATAAAACATACACCTGTTAGTTTTTCATCACAAGCCATATTTCTCAACTGTCTTGCCTGACCTTGTCACAAGACATTTTCTCTTTAGCACTCACTGGAATTTTTGTACTGAGTGCAAGTTGGCAGTGATTGCGAAAGACAGCATATTCTTTTGATGGCTTGTACATGACCCGTTTATCTCCTTATGGAATATGAGGAAGCATTAATGGGGCACAGCGGAGAGTCAGAAATATTAGTGTGGGTTTCATCTCAAGGATCATACACATGTAATATACATCTAATAAATGTCAAAGAATATGCCAGTGAGAGGTGAAACATTTTCTAGGTGCTGGTTCCTTTATCATCTTTCATTTACTTTATTATAATTTCTAACATATTCAACAAGGGGACAAACTTGTTTCAAGTCTACTCCCCGAGCCCCTTTGTAACTTTTCCTACGTTTAGAAATTGAACCCAAAGTTGCTTGTGTGCTAGACAAGAGATACACTGAGCTAGACCCTGAGCCCTGAACACATTTAAAAATATTTTACTTATTTATTAGATAGAGAGGGGGGAGGGAGGGAGGGAGGGAGGGAGGAAGGGAGGGAGGAGAGAGTAAGAGACAGAGTGAGAAAAAGAGAGAGAGCACTCCAGGGCCTCCAGACACTGCAAATGAACTCCAAACCCATGCACCACCTTGTGAATCTGGCTTTACCTGGGTACTGGGGAATTGAGCTGGAGTCCTTCTGCTTTACAGGTAAATGTTTTAATCACTAAGCCATCTCTCCAGCCCCTCTGCACTTTTTTTTAAATTTTGAGACAGGTTTTCACTAAGCTTTCCATGCTGGCCTTGAACTTATTCTGTTGCCCAAGGTTTTGGAATTGTGATCCTTCTACCTTGACCTCCTCAGTAGCTGAGAATTCTGGCCTGCACCACACCTGATGCAATATGAAACACATTATCACACCTAAAACTCAATACCTTAATATCACTAGCTATTCAGTATGAATCCAATTTTCTCCATAGCATCATTCAAATCAGAGTCCAAACAAGTCCATGTGTTACACATGGCTGCAGCTTTTTCAATACCTTGAAGTCTAACACAGCTCCTCCTTTAATTCTGTGAAGGAACTGGCCTATTTATTTTCTGTTGCCATAACTGAATACCGCGGGGTGTGTTATTTAAGTGGAATAAGGCTTATTTTGTTCATGGTTCTGAATACTGGATAATTAAAGACCAGGGGGTTGTATGTGTTGAGGTTCTTCTTGCTGATGGACACTGTAGAGTCAATAGATGGGGCAGAACTCAATGTAGTGAGTCAGAAAGCTGGCTCACTTTGGTCTTCTTCCTCTTTTTATTAAGTTATTAATGCAATCACGAGTCTTCATCCCTCATGAATTCATCTAACCCTAACTGTCTTTTGGAGATTCACTTAGCCTTACCTCTTAATACCTCAAAAATGGGGAAGACATATTTTTAATATAAAAATTGTTTCCTTATTTTAGTTTTTGTGTGTGCATGGTGTCTGTGTGCTAGTGCACATGTATGCACAAGTGTGTGCATTTGTGTGCAAGCCACAGATTGACATTGGGTGTCTGTCTTGATCATTCTCAACCTTATTTATGGAGACAGGGCTTCTGACCTGAACCCAGAGTTGGCCTATTTGGCTAGTCTGTTATCTGCCTCTGAGTGCTGGAATGAAGACATGAACTCCCTACAGCACCTGCCTGGCATACGTGCCTTCTGGGCATTTGAACTCAGGTCTTCAAGCTTGTGAAGCCTATGCTTTCCCAAGGGAGCCATCTTCCCAGCCCTGGAGTTTCTTTTTGTTATAGGTTTTGGTGGGGGGGGATGAACCATACTGTGCATCCTTTGGTCTTAAAGAATATTCCTCTTCTTGACTGCTGATTAAATCCTAAAATGTCACATCATGTAGTTCTTTGCAACCCTCTCAATGTTCCCATCCCCCAACTTGTATTTTCTGGGAACTGGGGCTCTAGAGACTGGATCAGCTTCATGATAGGCTTTTTGGCAGGAATGCATCATAGGTCCTGTGGAAAGCTTTCCTTCGTCTCACATCAGCAGGCGCCTACGGTCTCTCTGCTCCTCTTTAGCTGATATTAAGTCTGATTTGTGGTTTAGGTGTTGTCAGGCTTGTCTATCATAACTTCTCCACCAAACAACCATTGATGATCGTGACGTACATATGTTGTTGTTTTTTCTCACAATCTGCTGATATTGTATATCTGTCATTCCTTGTTTAGTCAGTGGGAGACTTGGGTTGATGCCTATGTTTGACACGACTAGGCTTTTCAACATAAAAATAAAGGATTAAGTGTTTGTGAAGCATGGAACACATTCAACACTGTAATATTAAAAGGGAAATTCAGCCGCAGTCATTGTTTCTTAAAGTACTGGTTTGGCTTGCCAGGACTTGAGGGAAAAAGTCAGAGAGATGAAATTATAAATTTAAAAATAAAATGAAGAACAGAAAATGGGAGCGTTCTACTGAACTCTAAGAAATAAACCTGGACTAAGGCAAAACACTAAGCAAAATAGTCACTAAATTAAAAACAAAACAACAACAACAAAACCAAAACCAAAACCCACAGTTCCTAATGGCCGTCCAAGGTCAGTTTCAAGGTATGAAACACATTACTGTTTATGTCTGGTTCCATTAGTTCCAAAACACAAGTAAATTTTATTAATGGATTTTAAAAAGTGGAGGGCTAAACTTCATACATTTCAGGGGCAGAATATGGGATAGACATATGGTTCCCATGGAAATCTCTTTTCAGAATGGTTTCTGCAATTGTACTCCATGAACAATGCATATGTTCAAGTGATTTCCCAAAGTTCGTTTTCCTGATCTTGTTCAACTTCCTTCTGCATATGGCAGCTATTCATAAAACCTGTCACTGTGAAATTTGCTAATGTGAATATCCCCCTCCCACCTGAGCCTTCCCAGATGTGGGACATCACTTTACATTATTGCTTCTTGTGTTAGAGAACATGGTTGTGCCTTCTCACACTGTGTAAGTCAGGCCATGGAGGTGACAAGCTGAGAAGTCACTAAGTTCCTAGGAAGTGCCAAGTCTGTTGTATGTTTCAATACACTTAATTATTTCGCATGTGTGGTCGGAAGACATATAAGCATAACTTTTAACAAATACGACTCGATTCCAATTATTGAAAAATATTTCATATAGACTCAGTTTAACATTGTCGAAATACATTTGATGACTATCATGATAGTTACTTTGAATTCTAGGAAACTGAGGTTCAGAGCATTAGCATGTCCAAGTTCAAGCAAGAAAGAGGGCAAGAATTTCTTTGTTAATAATTTTAGTTGGACTTGGGGGTTCACATCTTTAATCCCAGCACATGGGAGGCAGAGGTAGTAGGCTAACCATAAGTTTGAGGCCAGCCTGAGACTACACAGTGAATTGCAGGTCAGCCTGGGCTAGAGCAAGACCCTACTTCAAACTCCCCTATCCAAAAATGTTTTGTTTATTTATTTGAAAAGAAGAGAGATGGGGCGGGGAGAGAGAGAATGAATACACCAGGGTCACCTGCCACTACAAATGAACTCTAAATACAAGCACCATTTTGTACATCTGGCTTTACAAAAGTACTGGGGAATCGAACCTTGGTCATTAGGCTTTGCAGGCAAGCACCTTAACCACCGAGCCATCTCTCCAGTCCAGAGGGCCAGAATTTCAACTCAGACATCCATCCAACTCACAAAGTTGGCTCCCCACCCCACGGATATCACGGATGCTATCCATGTCTATTGAGCAGACTCGGATTTTAACATCATCACTAACCACTCATTTTGGAATGACTGAATGCTACCATGTGTTTTGCTTTTGGAAGACTCCTTCTCCCATTACATAGATAAATCTGACAAGAGGAGGCCTGCTCCGTCCACTATTTGGAAGCATTGCAGAATGTAGAAGTGTGTGGATTTAAGAGTAACCTGGTATGGTACTAGGTGAAGAGGAATTCTGCAAACTCTGGCCAAGCAGAAAGTCAATACATTAAAAGCCAGAAATCCCAAGGAGCAATGTGCTTGGAAATTCAATACAGTTATAAGTAACTCAGTACTCTGACCATGAAAGACCCCTTATTGTCCCAACAAAAATGTTAATGCACTGGCCCTTGGCATCTTTTAGTCCAACCTCTAGAAATACATACAAAAGAAATCAATGAGGGAAGTTTTCTTTCTTTCCTGAGGTTTGCTGCACAGTCGCAGAGACATCAACGCAAAGATACTACAGAGTTATTTAACAACTGGGTGCTTTTGTTGTGAGATCAAAATTAAATGAGTACATTTGGAATATGCATTTTGTGTGAGGCTGATAATTACATTCATATAATTAAAAACTAGATTATCAAGTCTTTTGTCTCTGGTATCAAGTTACCGTAATAGTGGAGTCTATGAACACGGTCAAAGCTAATTGGGTCTTTACAGTTTATTTCATTGGTTTGTATAGACATGCACCAGCCTATCTTAAGAGTCATGATGTTTTCATCCAATAAGTGTAAAGAGACTCTTCATTGGTATCATTGGGCAGAAATCACAGTGTTAACAGTACTCCAGTCTCTCTGCAGGTTGTGCAGAAGAATCTCTCCTGACCCCTTCTGGCTCCTCACATTCCTCAGCTTACAGCTGTAGCTCTAACCTTCCCAGCTTGAATAGCTACATCCTCTGTTGTCCCCCCTCACGGTATCCTCTCTTCTCTGTATCTGTCGAATCTCCTTCTATAATCTTTACCCCTAGAAGTACATGGGTTATTAGATTCAGGGCACACCCAGAGAATCTGGAATGATCTTTGTATCTTAGGATGCTTAATAAAATCACATTTGCAAAAACAAAACAAAACTCATTCCTTCAAATAAGGTAACATGTACAGGTTTCAGGGATAAAAATCTGGTACCTTTGTGCCCACTCCAGTAATCCATAACCCTTGGGGGTGCAGGTAGCAGGAAGGCATCTTCATGTTGAGAAAGTTGTGGTTCAAAGACTTTTCAGAACCAGCATAAATGAGCTTGTCATTGGCTTATCAGGATCTAGAAATACTGTGCACTTCCCTTCTGTCTCCCTCTAGAGGGGCTGGGAGCAGAGATGGGCTGTGGTCTAACTCAGTGATGCCCTGGACAGCACAGGAAAGAACGTTGGCTTGCTGATGTTAAGTCATAGCCTAGGTATGACTTTCTGGTACCTTAAGGAACTAAGAATCAGCCTGGTGGAGAAATATATATCCGGCCTTGCCATTAATAAGCTATGTGAACTTGGGAAAATTTCCATGACTTTCTGCTTTTTGGATATTCATGTTTAAGACAAGGGATTCAGCCAAGAGATAATGTGCTAAATTGTAAACACCATTTGTTGAATACCACACATGCTAAAAATAACCAATACACTAAGAATTCGGCTTCTAAATCCATGGGCTTCCCTAAAGCAGCCTCGTGAAAGATATATAGTTATTTCACTATTTTACTGTGGAGAGTTAGACAGAGGAAACTCCTTGACTAAGGCCACGGTGTAATAAAGTGGAAGGCCCGGGTATAATCCAGATCTGTTTGACCCTGTCCTCTGAGTATTAGAACTCAGTACTCTCTCCATAGTATCCATCCATAGCACTGTCCTACCTCGAGGCTAGCAGAGTGTAGGGGTCTGGTCCACATAGCAGCCACATGCTAGGTTGAATTCCACATGATCTGACCCACTTGTCTCTGCTGGTTTCTAAGGACATGCCAGACAATGGTTAGCCTTAGTGGGAGAGATCCTCCTTAGTGTAGTGAACAGATTTCAGGGAAGATCTCTGACAAGGGATTAAAACAGAAAGGGAACAGAAGTGGCATAACTTTATCAGTATAGATTTCTGTGCTCGACAGGTATTTGCATCTTTTAAAAATCTGTAAGTGCTAAGTTCCGTGTCTCCATAAGTTTTGAGGGAGCTTTGTAGAATTGTGACATTTCCGGGCTGGAAGACACCTAGAAGACAGTGTTAACTTCCCATTTTTCATCTGATGTAGCACTGGAAAAATTAAATGACTAATTTATTCAGCACACGTTTAATAAGAGCCTACCATGTTTAGGACATGGTGCCAAAGGCCAGGGTCCAGAAATCACACAGCTTGACCACTGCATTAAAACCTTCATGCCTAGTGGATGTAATTTCAATAAACACAGTGAACACTGATTGTGTTGGGAATTCTAGAAAAGGCAGCTTGAGTCACTAAAAGTGGCCAAAGACAATCACGAAGTAAACAGGTTCTGGGATGGGTCCAGTGTCTTCTGGGAAGAATGGGGCCACGTTATTGTGGGCTGAAACTTGGTATCAAAGGAGATCACAAAAGCCAGTGTTAGATTTCCTGAAATCCA
This sequence comes from Zapus hudsonius, assembly GCA_004024765.1. Taxonomy (NCBI): domain Eukaryota; kingdom Metazoa; phylum Chordata; class Mammalia; order Rodentia; family Dipodidae; genus Zapus; species Zapus hudsonius. The sequence continues at coordinate 68,850 of PVHP010000979.1, read as the reverse complement.
ATACCTTCTGTGTCCCATTTAGGTTGCTCTTCTCCATATCTCCCCCAAGGACATGCCTTCCAGAGGGGCTTTCTCTGCCCCTACCTGGGAGGAGGGGAATCTATATTGAGGGCTGGGGAAGAACTGAAACAGGCTGCCCAAGCTGGCCCCTTACTATTATTGGATTGGGAATGAATTTTGACATCATTATTTTAGGACTCATTCAGATCCTAGCAACCACTTTGTTCAACAACTCCCCCCCCCACATACACCGAACTCAAGACTTCCTGTCACACAAGACAAGATTCAAAGTCTTGTTCATGGTACGTATACAAAGTCCTATATGATCAGTCCTCTGACCACCTTGCTGACCTGTTATTCGCTCCCTTGCTCATTCTTCTCCAGTCACATGTCTTCCTGCTGTTCTTCTGATAAGCTCTAGGCCTTCTGACTCACTCAGGGACTCTGTTCTTCAGGGTCCCTGTTTTCCCACAGATGTGGCCATGGGTGTCCTTTTCTCCTCCTCATCCTCCTTCTGTTCCTGTGATGTGTCTGCTGTTCTGTTGATCACTGATCTTCCATAGCAAATTTTTGATCATCTCCCATTCCCTTTCTCTCTTTGCACTTTCTGTGTACCCAAGGGTGGTCTTGAATACCTGCTCTTCCTGCCTCCACCTTCTGAGAGCTAGGATTCCAGGCTTATTCCACCACACCTAGTTTGTGCAGTGCTGGGGATTGAACCCTGGGCTTCTCCATCGTAGGCAAGCACCCTGTCAATTGAGCTCCTTCCCCAGCCCTGAAAATGGGTATGATATCTCTGAAAGAAGACTTGCAAACATCTTAGCTGCTGGAAAAAAATCTCTTTCCATCTGCACACAGTAGCTCTGTTATGACCTGATTTTTAAATTCCTTTTCCTTGATTCAGTACCAGAGTATTTTTCCTGAATCTGAGAAAGTATATCTTAGCCATCATCTGAAAAATGAGTGAAGAAACAGTGTGTAATGTGACAATTAAGATGCTTATTAGAATGAGTGTCAACTGGCCCTTTGTGTTTCTATCCAAGGCTCTTGGTCAGCTTTTACAGAGCATTCTACACGCAATGTGTTTTCATTTATTTCAGTTACAAGATACTGTCTGTAGAGGTTCTACAGCCAAGTGACTATGATAAGATGTCAAACTGAAAGTGAGACGGTACACAGAATAAGAAAGGGTATTTAGTTTTTAATATGGCTACACACACATAGCTTTTAAATAAGGCCACGAGCTGGCTTTAGAAATATAATCAGAGCACTGTCAGCCAGCTCCCAAAAAATCTACAGTTACTACTAAAATTAGAATGTCACCTTAAATACATTTAAAAACCAAGAAACTCAAATTAAAAATCCAGAAAAAATACCCAACAAATTAACAGTCACTCTACGTAACAAGAAATAATCATCTTTAATAACTTGAAGTCCCCAATACTTCAAGAGCACTATCCAGAGAAGTGACGGATCCAATCTTTCAATAGTTTTAGGGGAAATAATTTAGCTGATGTTTTAATTACCACTGTCATTTGAGTAGATGAAAATGTAACTGAAATAGTTGGGGCTCATATATAGCTATTTTGGAAGTTCTTTTGATCAGTTTTCATTGATTTCATTTCACAAATATTTTCATTTAGCCATTTTTTGCATAAGGACCAGAAGTGGCTCCCTAACGATCCTTCAGTTCAATAAATACCAGCATCTTCCCCTGATACCAATTGCTCAGCCCACCCCACAACATCCCCTTCATCAAAGGCAATATTGACATGTCATTAGTCAAGTTAACTTACTTTCCTAAAATCTAACCACAAAATTGTACAGCTCATTTTGTCTCGAAAGAACATTTAATTTGTCCCCTTGTTTTCAGATAAAGGCAGGTTGATGCCTGGGATGGTGAGTTACTCAGGCCCAGGTCACCTCACGCGTCACCTAGTTGTCCTTCTCCAAGACCCCGTTGCTCATTAACTAAATAACTTGCACCTTTATGCCTCTCATCAACAGTGACTTTGTCTGAAATTTCATCTTGCTTCTTTTGAACATTTATATCATAAATACTGCTTCAAAATACAGCTTCTTTTGGAACCCTTGAATTTTAACCCCACGGTTTGGTTACTTTTCTTGCCCATGTGATCACATACTTAACAATAAGTGATGTAAGAGTGTAGGGGTGCATTTTGACTCCTTGGAGGGGGTTCTCTATGATGGTGGAGAAGCCATTGTTGGCGGGAGTTGAAGCAGCTTGGTCTCATTGCAGCCGCAGCCAGGAAGCAGAGAGATGAGTGTCTGTGCTCAGGTCCATTTCTCTTTTGTATTCAGACCGGCACCACAGCCCATGGGATGGTGCTGCCCTGATCAGATCGAGCCTTCCCTTCTCACTTAAAGCATTCTGGAAGCAGCCATATGGACACAGCAGCGTGTGTTTCCATGCTGATTACAAATTCAGTCACGTTGACAGTGAAGATTCACCATCACCCCTAGTAGGCTCTGACCTGTCTATAGCTCGTGTAAAAAATAATCTCTCCCCTTATCTCCCCAGCCCTCTTTCCCCACACACAAAGACTGAATTCAAATCAAACTAATATGACGTGTGCAGTTCACTTTCTAGTGGTTTGCATAGTCTGGATCCCCTACCATGAACTCTTTGAGAAAGATTTCCCATCATTTCCCCCACCTCCCATCCTTCTGCTAAACACAGCGGTCCTTTACACAGACAGAAGGTCAATATCTATTGATAGAACAGCCATGAAAGGTGGGGGTTAAGTTGCTTCACTGTGTACATCTTATTGCTTTTAGAATAAATAGAATTCTTTCTGTTGATGCAGTGCCTGCCTCAAAGCTGCCCACACTAAACCAAACAGATTCTCTATTAATTCTCGTTGGCTTCGGAGCCGTATGTGGTGGGGAGAGGCTTACTGTAAGCAAATTGCTTCTTATAATAGTTGCAGCATTGAGTTTGGGAATGATTTACAGTCGAGTGATTTGGTCATTCCTGTAATGTAGCCCTCAGTCCTTACACTCCTTATTTATTAGATAAGGTTGGACTCATAACTTTAGCCATTTCTGTATTTCAAATGTGCTCACACACGTGTGTATATGTATACTCCTGTATGCGTGCATGTTCATGCAGGTATGTGAACATGCTTATGGATGCCTAAGTACAACCTTGGGTGTTATCCTCAGAAATATTTATCTGCAAGCAGAGAGGGAGGGAGGGAGGGAGGGAAGGAGAGAGAGGGAGAGAGAGAGAGAGAGAGAGAGAGAGAGAGAGAGAGAGAGAGAGAGAGAGAGAGCCTCTAGCCACTGCAAACTAACTCCAGATGAATGTGCCACTTTGTGCATCTTGCTTTATGTGGATACTGGGGAATCAAACCTGTATCCTTAGGCTTTGCAGTCAAGCTCCTTAACCACTGAGATATCTCTTCAGCCCCAAGAAATTTTTAATAGAGAACTTTAATACATGAGCATGCTGTAGTTTGATCATATTCCTATCCCATTATGCTCCTTGGACTCCTCGCTCCTGCCCCATTCCACCATGGACCACCTTCTTTCCAGGCAGCTTTTTTAAAACATTTTTATTGGCTTAAAATTATATATAAACACAAGAGTATGCTCATATCATAGTTTTTTAGACAAAGCCATTGAATCCAGGATGACATTCCCTTTTATGCATTATTCTCCCCCCCCCCATGATTTTTACATTCTTTCCGCCCCCTCTTCCGCAAATTTCCCTGAGTCATAGTGGGTGAGTTTAAATTTTGCATAGTTATTAGGTTTTTAAGAATCTCTAAATTTGTGTTTTGGACAAATTTGGGCCCCTTGGTGCCTGTCTCCATTATCCTTCCCTAGGTTATCTGCTTTACTGTGGGAATAGCTCTTTTGCTCGCCATTTCACTTCCTTAGAGGTTGTGTTAGGGCTCTAAATGGTGAGTTTGAGGTGGATCGTCTCCTGCATGGGTGTCCCCCATCAACTCAGGTCCCTTTGGTGGGGTTTGTTTGTCCCTGGTTCTCGTTGCTTTCTGAAAAATACAAACAGAGTCTCCAGTGGAGAGTGAGATTATTATTGGTCAACTGAGACAAATATTGCTAGGTTGGTGAGTGTTTGGAGGGTGTAGCCTTTAGGAGGACCGATGGTTAGTGAGGACTTCCCCACGGAGATGGGGTTCTTGGTCCCCCTTCAAGGTTGCCTTGGGTCCCCGTGCCAGTCAGGGGTTTCCTGCCTCTGAGTGGATCGCATAGCCAATTAGCCAGCTGTTGATTACCCCCCTAGGTTGGGTGCCACTATTGCGCAGATGGGCACGTCTTGACTTGCTTGTCTGTGCCATATAGCAGTGTGTTCTGCATTCTCAGGCCATCGGTTGGTATAACATGAAGATCCCTCCTGCTCTCTCTGAATGTCAGTCTGGAAGCTCGTGCAACACCTCCAGCATTACCCAGGCTGCCCTTCTGGGAGCTGATTTCATTTCTGGATTCAGCAGGGTGTCTCAGTGTTGTTTGATATCAGTCTGTGGAATCCTCAGCAATAGGGTCCTATCTTTTGTCTGAGGTGGGTATTCAAGGGCTGTGACAGAAGTTTGTCTTACAGGTAGTTTTGCTGTCTTTGTTTTGTTGACTCATTCTTTTTGGCTTCCTCCACCCTCCATGTCAAAGAGTCGAGGGCCTCTGAACAGTGCAGGTCTTATGGGGGTTTCAGTAACCACCTGACTGCATCAGTGAGTTCATGTCAGGCAGACAGTGTCCCACAGTCCTCTTCCCGCCCCGTAGCTCTTACATTCTTTCCACCCCCTCTTCCACAATGTGCCCTGAGCCTTAGAGGCCATGATAAATATTTTATTTAGTGTTGAGTGTTGAGCTCTTAACTGCCTCCTAATTTTTTTTGGTGATTTAAGTCTCCTCAGTGTCTATCATTACTACCATGGCTGGATTAAAGTTAGAAGATATGGTAATGATGGGAAGCAAGCACTCGAGATTTCTTTGTTTAAGTTCTCTGCAAAGGCCTCAAAGCATTGCCATCAGCCTCAAACTACAGCACACAAGATTCCAAATTAACACAGGAAAGAACAGTCTCATAATGAAGCCCTTGCCCAGAGCTGGAAAAACAACCTTAGGAGCTATAATGCTGCTCTCAAAAAAATTCTGAGGCCAAGGCTGAGGGATCTTGGCAGGAGTGCAAAGGAAGAAGAAGGCCTTCCCTCTGCAGTGAACACAGCTACTTGCTCACAAACATGGCCTGGAGGAGGGAATCCTCCAGCCAGTGATCCAAAATGCAGGGGGGATGATGAGGCAGCTTAGGGGCCGGAGGAGGCAAAGCTGGCTTCTCAGTACTTAGGACAAGCCTCGCTCAGAGCACTAGGGACAAAGGGCCCAATAATGGCAGCATGAAACGTTTCTGAGAACACTTGCTATGGGAAATTCTCAACACATTTTAAGTTAACCCTTATAGGGAAAATAATCTGAATAGTAGTTGTAGCACCTCAATATAGTTGGTTCATGTTTTTGTGTCGAATGACATAAACATGGAGCCTACATTTTTTTTTAACAACAATCTCAGACAGCCAGAAACTAGCCCTGAGTAAAAAGCATCCATTCTGGCCTCAGTCCTGTCTTTGGCTCTTCGGTGTATTTTGGGCTCCACTTTCCTTTTCTTTAAAAGCAGGAGTTTGACTATATAATCATTCGGAAGCCTCCATGGCCTAATTTGCTTTGTGTTTTCTCTTCCATCCTGCGTCTCTCCACTGAGAAGCAGAGCATGAGTGCCCTTGGCCTCTAAGAATCCCAGCAGCTTTTAGGCCTGGGCCAGAAGTTTCCAGCCTGTGGCGGAAAGAAGCAAACTGTCCCACTTTTGCCAAAATCTGTATGCCACACTAGACATTTTTTTGTCCATATTAAAAGATAAATCTGGAGCTGTTTAACATTCCCAAGATGGTGGTGGGCGTGTCTGTGTGTGTTTGTGTGGACGCAGGCAACATGCAAAACTTGCAAGCAGAGCATTTCAGCTGGCCCAGAACCTGCCATCGCTATCCAGCTGCTGGCTTCGTGCCACACAGCAAGCTTGCTGCACATATTAATAGCCCCGTGAAATATGCCCTGTTATTTTACCCAGGCAGTAAGATTCCCAACAGCTGTGGCGAACATCTTCTGACCCAATAACAGACAGAGAAGATTCATCATCTGCTTGGGGCCTGGGTGGCCGGGGAGTAAAACAATACCAAGTATTTTTTTTTCTTTTCTATAGTATCAATGTCACTTAATTGCTAGAAAAAAAATAAGATCGTACCAAGATTCCACATGAGATCCACATTTTATTTCTTTATTTTATGCGGTATGCTTTGAATATGATACTTCTATCACCCAAGTCAAAGGTTTACTCCGCTTGTGACCAGAAAGAAAGAGAGCTGGATTGTGTGGGTTCACTTTCTAGCTTCCAGGACGTCAGGTGGGGTAAGTCAGAAAGGGTTTAGGGGTCGTAGAGATGGCTCAGTTGGTAAAATGCTTGACTATCAATCATCAGGACCTGAGACTGTACCCCCAGAATCATAGAAGCAAGGAGTGGCCTCTATGATACCAACGACGGGAAGGTGGAGACAGGAGGATTGCCCTGAGCCTTGCCGGCTAGCTAGATTAGATGAATTGGTGAGTTCTAGCTAGGCCCAGTGAGAAACCCTGTCTTAAAACAATAAGCTGGGGAGCAAGAAGAACAGCTGAGGTTGACCCCTGACCTCCTCATGAATGCACCCCTGTGCACCTGCCTTCATAGGTACGCCCACATACACACATACACTCACGCATACCACACACATACAAGTGCAAAAAAGAATTATTTTTTAACTTTTTATTGATAGCTTCCATAATCATCGGTCACAAACCATTATGATTCCCTCCCTGCCCTCCCCCACATCTCTTCCCCCTCTCAGTTAGTCTCTGTTTTGTTTCTGTGTCCTCATCATCTTCCTCCCATGATGTCTATCAGGCATTGAGAAGTCATGAATATCAAGGTCACTTTGTGTCTGGAAATTTGTGTTGTAAGCAGTCCTACCTTTCCTTTGGCAAAAAAAAAAAGAAATATTTTGAAATTTACTGTACCATATATATCAGCTACTTTCTTGCTGTTGTGAACAAAGCCATGACCTATGGAGGGAAAAGGACTTCACTTGGCTCCTAGCTGTGAGAGTCAGTTTCAAGGATGGAAGACATGGCTACAAGAACCGGAGCAGAGCTGAGACATCTCACCAGAGTCAGGAAGCAGAGGAGGAACAGAAAGTGAGGCCAACCTAAAAAGCCTCAAGACCTATCCATTCCCAGAGCCCCATCTCCTCTAGTCAGGATCCACCTCCTAAAAGTTCTACAACCTTCCCAAACAGCGCCACCAGCTGAGGACCAAGTGTCCCAACACAGGAGTCCAAGGGGGACATTTCACAGTCAAACAACAACACGAAGCTTCCAGATTAAAAGGATGTTTATAAGGGATGGGAGAGACAGGAGGAAGTTCGTGATTTTTGTCTCTGCTATTGTTCTGCTGTTGTTGCTGAACCTGAGGGGAAAAAAAATCCATTTATTCCTCTGTTTAACAACTTGCCCTAGACAGACAGTTGATCTCGCCAGTGATCTTTGTGTCTCTTCAGTCTTCATTCCAACAAGGAGCTTTCACTACTTAGCCCTTTAAACAATGTCTGATCGCTAGCTGCTAACTGCCAGCTTTTTTTCTTCTCCTCGAATCTACATTTTTGAAGATTGAGCAGAGTGAAATGTTTGTACTTGCTGATGATCTGAACTCAAACAGGGTGTCAGGATTTTCTGACTGAGACCAGAGACTGTCAAGCTAATTTGATAGGGTGCTATTTGAAAAATGGAAATTCATTTGAACATGTATTTTTAGAACTTCCTAGGAGACCTTTCTCATCTTTCTTTAGGACTCTTGATTCAAATAAAAACAAAAACAACTCTGCCTGGTTCCTATTCTGTCAAAAACAGACTTATTGTAACTTTAAAATATTATAGGATATGCTAGTATGGTTATGCTTTGGTTTTTCAGAATATACTGGCTGGAATACATATATTTTGTACAACATATACATAGGTATGCTGGTCAGTATACGTATGTGCATTCAAATTATTCAGTATTGATGTACAAAAATTTATTGTATGACTCATAGAACCTTTCTCCATTTTGAAGAAAGAAAGGCGACAATGTACTTAGTTACTTATAACCTAATTGTGTATCAGTTTTTGTCAGTTTCAAAACAATGGCACTGTCAATCTGAAATAATATCAGGGTCTTGTTTGAAATCACATGCTATATTTCAGGGATTATGCAAATTAACAAAGTAACACAATCTCGTTTAGAAGCAATTCACATGGTAAATGGAAAATAAAACACAAGAACATAGTTAGACCCAATTCTCACTTTTACAAGCTGTGTCATATGTTACAGAACTGAAACACAGACTTTCATTGTATGGTCCTGTGTTCGTAACAAGTAAGGTTATTATAAAAATTAAGCATTAAAGGGTATATTCTTTGCTTTTCCTTTACGCAGCTTGAGAGTAAAATGTGTTTCTCCAATTGCTACCATATTGTTTCAGAAATGCTTATCAGCATAGACGGTCATGCAATTTCATGGAGTCCTCCATTTCTGTTGCCTCCACTGTGTGTCAAACAAGAAAACAGATGTGTGATTACAGCTCTTTTAAGTATCAGTGTTCAAAAAGATATGCCTTCCCCCTCCAGTTCCAAATAATTTAGATTATTATTATGATTTTAAAATTGTTCCAGTTAGCTGTGTTATCTGACTAGCAGAGGCAGCCATCAAAACTCTACCAGGAAAATTCTCCATCATAAATGGCCTGTGCTCTCTCGCCTTGTCGAAACCATTTCCTCCTTTTGTGATCTGCTCCACAGCTCTTCCATGGTGTCGCCTCTGCCCTTCCACCCAGCAGAACCCTGTGCAGGAAAGAAACTGCAATCAATCACTTATTTTGTGGGATGAGTCTCTAGCTAGGATTCCAGGGTTTGGCAGTGACTATGTGGAGAACTAGAAATTCTTCAGTCAGAAGGAATCCTAGCTGCTAAGGTCATCATCTTATTTTTGAAATGGTAAAGACAGAAGGTTCCCTCTTCTCTCATCATTCTGGGATTTTTTTTCCAGAACATTCTTTCATTTGCCGAGCTAAAATCTGCCTCACACTGCTTTTAAATAATTGACCTTTAATTTGTCTTGTGGGGTCATGCAGAACGAATCTCGCTACCTTTTCCACTTGACAGATTTTCAAATATCTGAGGAAAGTACCCATGTCTTTAGCCTTTGCTTAGTCAACTTAATCATTCCCAGTTCTGTCATTTGTTCCTCATTTGACATGGTTTCCTGGTTGTGCCAAGCATTGCCCCTCTCTACCGCCCATTTCCATCACCGGTGGTGAGCCCGCATGCATTTCCCAAATCCCTGAAATCTGATACTTGGGAATATGCACATGCGACAGATGTATGGTGCATAGGTATTCATACTTCTCTTCAAGAAGTCTTCTGGGCTGGGGACATGGCTCAGTGGTAAGAACACTTGCTAAATTCAGTCATCAGGACCCACTTGGCTGTGGCTGCCTGGAACTCCAGTCCAAGGGGAACAGAGACAGGACAACTGACAGGGCTCAAGGTCAGTCAGTCTGACCAAAATCACCAGCTCCAAGTTCAGTGAGAGACTCCATTTCAAAGAAACAAATTTTTGCACAACAGTGGAGGACATCAGATGTCCTTTTCTGGCTTCAGCATGTGCACACATAAAGCACACATTTCTGCACATGCATCAAACCAGACGCAATGCACATGTACATATACAGCATCTCTCAGAAACCCCGACTTTCTTCCACTTCACATGTTTTGAGATCTACCACGTATGTCATGCATGTCATGATGCTAAAGACCCAGTAGCCACTGAAATCTAGTCTTTGTAACTTCAGGAACCTGTAGGAACCATGTTGTCATGGAAACAGATAACTCTAATGTGGCTTGAACAAGCGATGACTTGTAAAGGCCAGCAGTGCACAGATGATTGTGCTGGGAGCTCTGTGAGGGGCAGCAGAGGAGGTGGTAGTCCAGGTCCACGATGCTCTGGAGTCAGGCCTTTCTCTGCAGTTATGCGAGAGCAGGCTTGGTCCACAAATCAATCTCAAGGCTGCCTTGTCAGTGGGTTTAAACTTGCTTCTCTACCCTCCTAGTGTTCTGACCAGCACCAGTGTGTTTGAAATTACAAAGGCAGATGGCACAGATGTTAATTGGTATCATTTTTTTACTTAGAAGGTTTGAAACTTACACATGATCTTTATGGTGGAATCAACACCCTGCCAGTGGGCTGTTAATCTGATTTCTCTACAAGGTGATAGGGCTCCAATCCACACACTCAATGGTGTCCTTAAGGATACGCCTTAAACAACTATTTTGGAAAAAGAAACACACACAGTAGATTAATAGCTAAGATTTTTATCACTGAATTCTGGCCTGATTTCTTACCTGGTGAACTGGGTGGCTTTGGCCTTTCTTATCTAAAGGTGGAAGCAGGAGAAACAGATAATCTCCTTCTCCATTTAGTGAGCTCTTCGGAGAGAAGTTCGTTCCCTCCATGGCTTACCATCCACCACTTGATTGATTTGCAGCCTTGTCATCTTTCCCGCTAAACTTCCCACCACTTCCACAGCGGTCCATTTGGTTCTCAGTCCATATTGGAACTGTTCCTTAGTACTAAGTGGTAGGTTTGGGTGCTGGGGAGAGCTCCTGGGAGAAGCAGTGAAGAGAGTCTGTGTGATGGGAAGATGATGTGATGAGGAGGTGGAGAAGTTTTCACACACACACACAGACACACACACACACACACACACACACACACACACACACACACACACACACTTTCCAGGCATTGTGTGCCAGTTTATTTCCCAGGGAGCACAAACCAATTGCTAATTATGTTTGACAAGCGTAGCCTGTATGAAGAAGATGGGAAGAAGACCCTGGCTGGCTGCCTTCCCAGATATGTTAACATTCTATTGGTCCATGTACGACCATTGATCGAGGGGTAGATGACCAAACAGGGGTAAACAAACAGCAACCAGTCAAGAAAATGCTGTACTTAACTGCTATTTACCTCTATTTCGAGGAAGGTCAGCATAGGCTAACTTGGAAAGCTGGCTTCGGTTATATGCACACCCCCCTTTCCCGCCAATGCGCCTAGCAATTTAACACAACCCATCATCCCTGTGCTGAGCTGGTTGTACACACCACTTCAAACAATGGAATAAGTTACTCTTCCTTAGCGATGCTTCTAAACACACCCTGACACAGATTTGGGAATGATATGCAGGGAGGGGACTAATCTTGACTGAACTTGCTTTGGGTACATCACAGTAAGAGAAGCTGTGTCCTCTGAGTGAACTTTTAGGGGGGAAAATCTCTATTTCCCATTTTTATGCCTATGCATGATTAGGCATGCATATGACTTAAATCAGAGGCATCATGGGAAAGTACATACTTAGTGAATAAAGGCTTACGTAAACCCAAACCTGTCCATCAAAGAGAGCCACTTAGCCTATACCCCGTAGTAACCAAGGCCTGCTTTTCTTAGAACCCATAAAAAGAAATCCCAAACAATAACCAGGAGCCCTTGGGTACCCTAATTTAGGAGCCTGGTGCTTTCTCAGAGGGTTACAGGGCTTCTACTTTCAATTTCCTTTCGAATATAATCCAAATGTTTCCACTTTACTATCTATGGATTTCTCTAATTCTATGACCAAGATACCAGGAACCTGGAAACACTGGGTCCATCTTGTGAGCAGCAGTAAGGACCATGACCATAAACTGGCAATATAACTTCATCTTCTGTTGTTAACTGTAGATGTGACCTTGATCATACTAAGTTCTCTTTATGATATTGCCTTCCCTTTAACCCTTGATGGTTTAATAGAGCCTCAGGGCACATGGCCCTAATAGGATTTAAAGAGGAGAGTGTTTTACAGGTGACAACACTTGGGCTTAGATGTGTCAGAGAGTTTCCCAAGATCCAGGCATTAGGTTCTGGAGATGGTAATGAATCTTTTTATATTCTGGCTCCATTGGACAGCACCTTGTCTTTTGGGGGAATCTGACATTTATTCCAGCTGAGTATATATCTTCTCTCTAGTCAACTTTAAACTATTCCCCGATGGTGGGCCAGGTAAGCATCTTAAATTTCTTTCTCCCAACTAATAGATAGGCTAGACTAGAAGATAATTGCACTAAACTAAACCTCAAAGAAATCATTGGCTATATTATTTTGCTTTTGAATTCCTAAGGCTTTTCCATACTAACAGTCATGCAGCATATCTACCAGAAATGATGATGGTGTTGATCAGTGGTAGTGATTTTTAGTATTGATAAAAAGACCAAGATAATATGTAAGAATAGCCCTAGCTAAATGATGACTAACACCTGTGAAGGCACACCTCCGATCCTGTCTGCCTTTCTTCACCTTCCTCTTTCACTGTCCCCTCTTCCACAAGTCTGAACGCTCTACTCAGTTTCCACCAGGTGATTGTCTCTTCTTGGGGTCAACTTTACTTCCCCCACTGCTATTTCTCACTACCTCAGCATGGAGAGCCTTCCACAGATCAGTTCTTATAAGGGTCCTGGGCTGGAACGATGGCTCAGAGGTTAAGGTACTTGCTTGTAAAGCCTAATGACCCCAGTTCATTTCCCCAGGACCCTCATAAATCCAGATGCACAAAGTGGAGCATGCATCTGGAGTTCATTTGCAGGGGCTAGAGGTCCTGGCACGATCTCTCTCTCTCTCTCTCTCTCTCTCTCTCTCTCTCTCTCTCTCTCTCTCTCTCTCCTTTAAAATAAATAAATTTTAAAAAGGGTCCCATGCTGGGTTTGATGCACTGCCATCAGCAAACTGAAATACATACTATGTTTTGAATAAGGACCTTGAAATTTTATTTTGTTTTAAGACCCATACAACATTTTTGTAGAGGTCTGTAGCTCTCCAACCCAACTCTCTGCAGCATGCACAGGTTCACACAATTATTTCTTCCATTCATATCAGGAGTGGAGATGTTTTTCTTAGAGACCACATCTAGTCCTTGACTAAATTTTACTTGTAGATTAATTTTTTTTTCTGAAATACAGGGAAGTTGGGCCATATCCCTTTGTAAAAGAAAAAAGAGGTATACAGATATCTTCAAGTAAAGTTCTCATAATGTAACTCGGGTTGCTGTTCTGTAAGAAAATATCTATTAAATAAGATGAGAAAGGAGAGAGGAGAGAGTGAGAGAGAATGTGAATAGCATCTGTAGGTAGTTACAAATGACTTTGGGATAGACTCCTGGGGTTAAGGTCTGAAAAACTCATAAAATTGGGGAGAATAGAAAGTATTCTTAGAAGATGATGAGACTGGGCATGCTCATCAATCAAGTCAGATAGCAGAAGAAACTTTATACGGAGGAGAATATGGAATTCTGGGGAAGGGGTTGCAGGAGTGGGGATGGTGAAGAAATAGGGTCCCATTTCTTCTGGCTCCAGCCCCTTGTTCTGGTGTTGATTTCTCCAGTCATTTCTTTACATTGTTCTTTTCCCCTTCGTTTCCTTTTTTCCGTTTTCCCAATTCCCCTTTGACCTCTTTCTTAACGTTCTCTCTTTCCTTCTACCATGATATATATTATTTCATTGTGTTTGTTGGTGACAAAGTTATATCCATGGCTTTTAACATAAAAGGTAATTGAAGTTTTTATAACCTCCCCACCGTTGACTCTCTTTTCAGAGCACAAACAAAGATGAAAACCTAAACTTGAATTATTAGAAGGAAATACTTTAAAAGTTGATTAGTTGAAGAGTCCATAATTTTCTGTTTCCTCTCCAGATAATTACCAAAAATTGAAGTTATTAGTAGAATGGCTTTGTAAGACCCTTATTTTTTCCTGTTTGCCAGTTAGCTGTCTCTGATTAATTACAAAGTTCTCTAGCCCAATAATTTTATGACTTTCAATTGTCTTGCAACAAGAAGAATTTGATTACAGAATTGTTTTCCAAACCTTCAACTTAGTCTTTCTAAGTGGGGCTCTGTGTCCCTCTTGTGCTGTGGAAGTTAATTCTTCCCTGCCTGAGTCAGGACACATCAAGAAATTCTGGAGTAGAAAGATGAATAGGCATACACCCTCCAGCAAGAGGTTTGCAACTGCAAGGAAGACAATGCCAGGGACAGCCCATGATGATTACTGAAAGGGAGATGGAGTCACAGGGCAATGACAAGACCAGAGTAGGTGGGGCATCCTCTAGGGTGGACGGAGATCAGAGGAAGCCCTTTACCAGCCCAGAGGTAAGAACCGGGCAGTCAGGACTCAGAAAATGATGGCCCAGGAAAGTGCTTCAACATGTTGACTGCATTGAACTAAACCAGGAGCCTCAGATACCTTCTCACTCTCTGTCCCTAGGACCACAGTGAGGGACCTGCCATGAAGTCCCCTTATCTCTTAAGGCTGGATCATCTAGACCTTAACTCTTCAGAAAGAAGAATAGAGTGGATGCCACCACCAGAGCCCAGATGGACCTTACACAGCCTGTTTTCTGTTGTTACAGAACATTCATATCTCCTAAATTCTCTCTCTGTCTCTCTGTCTCTCTCTCTCTCCCTGTCTGTCTAATTTGCCCTCATCTCCCCATCTTACATTTCTTCAATGAAGAGCATATATGATTCTAAATCCATTGGGTTGTGGCTATTCACACTTGACCCTTGTGATACCTCTGTGGAAACAATGAATTATGTCTTTTATTTTTCTGGTTAATCTTTCCATTTTATGTTTATTTCAGCAACCTTAGTTCCTGAACCTGCCAAGAGCCAAGGGGAAGTTTTCTTCAGCCAGACTTCCACGACTTTTCAAAGTTACGAAACCTTTAAAAATATACTCTACCTCTAACAGGAATAGGTTTTTGCCCTTTTGCTAGGCATGTAGAAAGATTTGATCAGAACTGGTTTGAAGATACTATTGGGGGGCTGGCTGGGGAAATTGCTCAGTGGTTAAAGACACTTGCTCACAGAGCCTGGCAAACCAAGAGTTATTCCCCAGCACCCACTTAAAGCCTTTGTACAAAGTGGTACATGGGTACATGTATCTACCATTTGTTTGCAGTGGCCAGAGGTCCTGGCACAATGGCTCAACCATATGTTCTCTCTCTCTCTCTCTCTCTCTCTCTCTCTCTCTCTCTCTCTCTGTCAAATAAATAAATAATTTAAAAGATACTCTTGGAAACACACAGAACCTAGTTAGTACTGACCTGAGTCAATGTTAATAGCCAACATAGCAGGATAAATTACTTAATCCCTCTGTGCCTCATTTATTTGTCTGTAAAATGGGTATAGTAACTGTACTGTGTTATTGTGAGGGCTAAGAGAATTTATATATGAATCAAAACATTTCATTGTCTCACCTACATATATACACAAATGTTACATGTCCATTAAAGAGAGAAGAGAGTTCCCACATTGCACACAATGAAATGTGTCTTAGCACTGATATTCTTCTTATCTTGGTAGCTTCAAAGAAATGTCCACGTTTTAAATGTCCACATTCATAAGCAGTCAGGCCTGATACAAATTTCCTCGCATGAATCTTTTAAAGCTGAGTGTCAAGGAGGCAAATTAGAAGACAGTTTCTTAATCAGTGGCATTGATTTTCGCTCTCTCGCCATTCCACTGCTCGTTTGTATTGAGGCTTAACTGAGGTTAAAAAAATGTCAGCCACCAGTCTTAAAGACAGAATCATAGAGAGAGGGACAGTCATGGAAGAGGCACTGAGTTCCTTTGGGTTTTGAAGTGGCCTATGAAAACCTTTTCCATGTTTGAATAGAATTTTAAAAATAATGGCTACAAAATGAGGAGTGGACCAGAACTTTCTAGCTGGTGTCCTCAGCAGAGTCATTTAGCAGCTCTTACTGGCCTGTAACTGGGAAATACATTAAGAAAAAGAAAACAGAGAAAGCAAAACATTCTCTTGGCTGGAGATGTCACTCAGTGGTTGCGCACTCGCTTGCATGTATGAGTCCCTGGGTTCAATCCCCAGCTTCACAAAACCAAGAAACAATAAAATACTCTTTTCCCATCATAAGGAAAGCTCACAAGAATATGGTGAGCTCCATGTACAAAGATTATGTGAAAGTAGAATATAGCTTGATATTGAAATTCTAGTTTTTATTTCAACATGTATATGAATACTATACTTATATTGACCTTTATTTCATTAAAGTGCCTGTCCTCTCTTAGTGATTTCTTTGTAATGGATACTAGTGTCCCGTGATGTTGTGTGTGACTCCTAGAGTTATATTTACCTTTTCTTCATGAACGTGTCTCATCCTCCCTTAGTGATTTCTTTGTAATGGATCCTCTAGGCTCTGTGCCGTTGGAGGCTCTTCTTAATGTCATCTGAAATGCAGATGTGGAGGCCCCCCTCTGTCTCCTAATTTGTCTATTCTGGAATTTGCTTGGTCCTTGGCAATGACAAATAGAAGAAAGAATAAATGACGCCATGTGCAAGTCATTTATGAAAGAGGCAGAGTTGGAAAATGGCTAGAACTTTTGCTTCCACAGGAAGTAGAGCTGCTACATCCTGTATGGCTATGACCACAGTGCCCGAGAGCAGCACCTTACAGGACGAGAGCCAGTATGAGCTCAGTTTCTGAGGAGTTCAGTCCATCGTGTCAGCGAAGGCAGCTTGGGTCATGGTGGTCGGAGCATATGTTGAAAGGCTGTTCATGTCACAACATAGCAGGAAGGAGAAACTGGCTATAACTTGGCAGGTCTGCCCTCCAGTGAGCTTTTTCCTCCAGTTAGGGCCCACACCCTAAAGATCCCAATGAACAGCGCTGGCATTGAAAACCTGAGCCTGTGCGGGATATGTCAGATTCAAATTCACATTGGAACTAAGAATTCTGCTCCTTCAGTTTCCAGAGCACCTCCCTGCAAGCAAGTTGGGTTGGCTGTGCACAATCCCACCATTGCAGCCTTGCAAGCACCTCTTGGGCTCACAGTCACCCTGAGAAACGTCCTTATCTTCTCTCTGTCGTGACTTTCTACAGATGGATTCTAGGAACTCTGTATTCTTGATTTTGCATGGTGCCTTCTCTGTTCTTATTATCTATCATGTGTGCTGCCTTAAAAATCTCAGATCTCTCTCTCTTCACTGACAGCCTCGCAGGATGCCTTCATGAACCTTCATTAAACCTGTTGGCCAAACCTCTGAACACTTTCCAGAATGGTAAATTTCCTATGGGCCTATATGTCCTTTACATCATATATCTTTCACCTTTGGAGAAGTAAATATAAAGCATATAGTCTAGATACTTTTTGAGAAGTATAAAGTGGATAGCATAACTTATATGTGAATCAACACTCATATTTTTGTCCACATTGAGAATTATATGACACACATATGTGTGTATATATATTTACATATGATGTATAGATATAGATAGATATAAATATCAGGTGGTACTTACCTATTTATGTTCTGTACCATGGAGCAAATTTCACTTATAACTCGTGAATTGATGAGTACAGAGTGCTCCCCGAACCCCAGAGTTCTCAACCAGTTGAGATAAACAAGGGGAACAGGCAGGTGAAGCAGATGCCATTTTATTTCTGACAGAGGCTGGTTAGAGTATGTGGAGGAAGCACAAGGCACAATAGTTTTATTTCTATTTATTTCTGATTTTTTAATTTAAATTTTATTTTTTATTATTGTACACTGGAGGCTTAAACCCTGGTGTTCATACATGCTGGACTACCAGTAAGCTATGTCCCCATTTCTTTTTGCATTTCAAGATTTTTTTTTTTGAGTTAGGTTATCACTAAGCTATCCTGGTTGGTCTTGAACTTATTCTATATCCCAGGCAGGCTTAGAACTTTTGATTGTCCTAACTGAGCCTTCTGAGTGGCCGGGATTACAGACTTGTGAGACCAGGCTTGACTCACAGTAGTGTGTTCTAAGACTGAGTCTGCAGTAAAAACTCTTCATTTATTAGCCACAGACAAAAACAGACAACTGTAACCCTGTCTCTTCCTCAAGAGAAGCATGGACTGATTACAAAGACATGACCCAGAGAAGACCAAAACCCTTGTTCAGCAGCCCCTCCCCACACAGCACTGAAGCATCAAGAAAAAGGTGCCTCCATCATGGATCACGCCCACCATGCGGCGGGGAGGGGCATGATAGGACATTAGGAGCGCCATAGCAAAGACCCCCTTCCACACAGAATCCTGGTCAGCTGGGAAGGTGAGCTTCTCCTGCATCCATTAGGTGCAGAATTTTTTTTATTATTTCAGAGTCACCAAGTTTATTAATGCAGAGTGGGTATTTTATGTCACTTCTAACGTGTGTGTGTGTGTGTGTGTGTGTGTGTGTGTGTGTGTTTGTTCTTTTACAGGGGAAAAAGAACCAATAGGATCATTCATGCTATGAAGTCCATTCATTCATTCATTCATTCATCCATCTATCCATCCATTCAACTAGTACATATTGAAGACCCACTACATGTCACCTACGATCTGTTCTCTTGATTTAGAGCTGGATGATATAGACAAAGTAACTGTCCTTATGAATGTACCATCCAGTGGGAGGGACAGCTAGGAAACAAGCAGCACAGGGGGCTGAAAAGGACCCGAAACAGAAGTGAAACAGAACAAAAGTGGGCAAGGCTACTCAGTTGCAGAGAGGAGCCCGATGCAGTGTTTCTAAAGGAAAAGCATCCTGGACTGATGGCCAGCCAGTGCAAAGGCCCTGGAGTCCTGCAGTGTTCGGGTTTCAGTGTGTGTTCTTGCTAATTCCAAATGAGGAAGAGGGTCAGAGAGGGTAACAAGAGATGAGTTGATGTTTTGGGTCTCACACAAAGGACAGCTTCTTATTCCTGAAGCCAATCTGGCCAGCAGTTAGCAGGGGTTAAAATCCTGGACCAATAATCCCTGGAAGACCTCCATAGCTCTCTGTTTCAATTCTCAGCTGAGCGGTGTTATTCTAGTTTACCCATCTGGAAGAATGCCTCAGAATGATCTTTCTTGCCCTTTGATTCTCATCTGCTGGTATCCTGGCACGATCTCTAAGGAGGGAAGGCCACACACATCGGCTGAGTGTCTGCGACTCTGATGCCTGTTTTATTGCTTGTTCATTGCCATTCCTTATTAGTGAAGGTGTCACAAACCCGACATATCCTGTTGGGCATTTAGTATGTTTCTGGTGAATGCTTGTATTACATTGATTTTTGAATCACCAACAGTATTAAGTGGGTAAACAGCCAGGCTTTAGAAGAAATCCTCTGAGCTTTTGGATATTAAGAGATTCTTAACTTCTGTTCTATTTTTGTTACAGCTTAGTCTCTACTAAACTCCAAAGGATTGGATAGCCTCATCCATCAGTAGACTCAGGATCCATCTGACTTGTCTTTTGAGCTGGTCACTACCTTCACGACAGTCACACGATAACGAAGAGTTCAGTTCACCTGGAAGAAAAGGCATTGGGCACATTGGGCACATTGGGCAAGGAGCAGGAGAGTTAGGAACCTTACGTCACTCAGCACAGGACCGAACTGGTGTCTGCTTGGGGTGGTGGGTACATACTAAGGAAATGGACTTTCCTGACTATAGAAGGAGAAGAGAGGCCATGGGAGCTGGAAAAGATCTGCAAGAAACTTAGCAATATGATGCCTATGAGTGACTTTCTGGGCAAGCATAAGGGCCTCAGGGGCTCAAATCCAATCCCCAGTAGCAATGTAAAAAAACTGGGTGTGACACTCTCCTGCTGCTGTTGTCCACCTGATGATGGCCAGGAGGTGATATCCACCCCTCTGCTCATGCCATCATGGAGTCTCCCTTTGAGTTTGTAAACCAAAATAAACCCATCCCTACACACACACACACACACACACACACACACACACACACACACACACAACCTGGATGTGGTCACTCACTCCTGTAATCCTCTTCTTATGGGAGCGGGGAGGGCAAGGATAGGAAAATCATTAGAGCTTACTGGAGCAAAGAAAGACAACTTTGGGTTCGAGGAGAGTCTACGCTTTATGGAAAGAGCAAGCAGTCAAAGTGTCCCTTTGGCAACTGAAATTGTCCTCTTACTTCCACATGTGCACCCACACCTTTAGACACTGACACATACATGGTCAATGCACACATGCCATAGCACACGCACTAGACACACGCATGCAAAAAAATCACAAAAGTGGGAAGCGCATCTCAGCGGTAAAGAAAAATAATTGAGGTGGCTAATGGTGTTTCCTTTGAATTTCTAGCTGGGCTAAGCTGGGCTTAGGAACAAAGTCCACATCACCTCGTGTATTATCACCTCATCTTCCCTCCTGATGAGGCTCTGACATGCAACACAAGCTCACTTCTTTTCCATTGAAAGAATTGTTAAATCAGTGCATAGAAGGTGAGGCTGGGTGACTTGACTCAAGGTCTAGTCCTCCTGTCATGTCTTACCTGATGAATTGGCCTTTAATTAAAAATGAATTATGGCCTAGGGAGATGGCTCAGAGGTTAAGTCACTTGCCTTCCAAGCCTAACAACCTGAGTTCAATACCCCAGTGCCCACATAAATCCAGATGAACAAAGTGGCACATTTATCTGGAGTTCGTTTGCAACAGCTAGAGGCCCTGGTCTGCCCATTCTCTCTCCTTGCAAATAAATAAAAATATTTTTAAAACTTGCATAAAGAGGGGGTTAAACTAAACATTTGTGATGTGCCATTAGAAGCCTTCGACTCTCCACAAATCACTGCCTTTACAACTGATACCCACTTCAGCAGGGCCTAAGGGAGGCTCATTAGTGGACAATTATTTACTCAACTTGTTAAGCTTTACTCATCTATGATTTTGTCTGTCTAGTTGAAGCACAAGAGGGGAAAATATAACACACCAGGGTTTGAGGAAGATATCCAGTCCTGCTTTTTCTCTAGGGTTATAAATATGATTTTCTCCCAACTCTTTCATTACTCTGAAGCTTGTGGAGGAGGAGAGCTTTGAAAAGTTTCCTGTTGCTTTTTTTTTTTTTTTGATGTTATGAACAGATGATCTGGGCACACATGTTTCATGACTGCTTCATATTCCCACCATTGAGTGTGGGATCCAGATGTCTTGGATGCTAGAACTTTCCAGGCAGCAGACACTGAACATGTGAGGCTGTGAATACCTACATCTATGATGCTAAGCCGCGGGAGAATTGAAGAGGAAAGCAAGTTTTGAGCAGGGGAATCACGGGCAGAGGAAGGATACAATAGGACAAAGACTAGATTTCCAAGGACTGGGCATCTTGGGGTAACATATTTGCTTCTTGTCTCATCACTGACCAATGTCTGACAAGAAGCAACTGAAGGGAAGAAGAATTGATTGTGGCTTATGGTTTGAAGGTACATCATGGCAATGGAAGCAACTCTTAGCTGTAACTCCTCACCTCCTTGCATCCCAACAGAACAGGTAGAAGAGAGCAGGGTACACTGCTACTACCATTTCTCCTCTTATTCTGTCTGAGACCCCTCACTGTTCCCCAAGGTAAAGACCTGTATTAGTTACTTTACTCATGGCTGACACCAAATACCCGACAAGAAACAACTTAAGGAGGAAAGGATGATTTATTTTAGCTTACAGTTTCAGGGGATACAGTCCATCGTGGTGGGGGATGCCAGGTGGAAGAAGCCAAAATTAGCTGTTCACATCCATGGTCAGGAGGCAGAGGGTGAATAGGAAGCGGGCCATCCTTTAAAACCTCAAGGCCCTCTCTCAGTAATCCACTTCCTCTAGTGAGGCTCCGCCTTTTAAATGGTCTACAACCTCCCCAAACAGCACCCCCACCAGGTGATCAAGTGTTCAAACACACCAGCCTATGAGGGACATTTCATTTATCTTAATTCTGATACTCCAATATTTTCTTCTTTACCCTGTTGCCTTCAGATGGTGACATTGATCCTGAAAGTCTTCCTGACCCACTATCACCATTGAAGAGTTGTTTTTATATTTCTTTATTATCCATAATTAGATACACTTAATCAGCAAATAATGTGTTGATGTCCCCAATTCCCCGATTTCCCTCTTCCCTGTCCCCAATCAGCTGGATATTCTTCTCCGTGGGCAAACTGGATCAGTCCATGGGGTGGGGGTTATGCACAGCCTAGGAGTCAACCCGGTTCCACCCCCCTTTGTATGTTGTTACTCAGGGGGGACATATCTCTGGATATTCTCCTCCACCATGTCTCTTATAATCTTTCCGCCCCCTCTTCCACTCAGTTCCCTGAGTCATGGTGGGTGAGTATTAAGGCTGCTTTATCGTTGAGGTCTTAGGGGCCTCCGTACTTCTGCTTTAGGTTGTGTTGAAAATCGTTGGTGTCTGTCTCACTGGCTTATCCTGGGTTGACTGATTGGCTGTGGTTATAGGTCTCTTGCTTATCCCACCACTCTCTGTGGGGATCCATGTGGATCCTCCACGGTAGGCCTCCGGTGGCTCAGCTCTTGCCGGGATGTCAGCCATTGGCCTGTGGCTCATTGGTAGGGTTGGAAGAGCCACAGCTCTCTTGTTGCATTCTGAAAAATACAAACAGAATTTCCACTGGAGAGTGACATCAGTATAGATTAACTGAGATACATATTTCTGAATTAGCTAGATTCTGTTGTTAGTAGCCTCTTTGTAAATCACTTGTAAAGTGCATTTCTCTTTGGGGTCCCAAGATTTTGGTTCCCAATGCATTTTGATTTGAGTCCTCAGTTCCAGTTAAGGGCTCCCTATCACTGAGTGGATTACTTAGCCAAATTAAAAGCTGTTGATTGCCTTCCCCAGGCTTTGGATCCTCCATTGCATAAGTGTTCTTTTCTTGGTTTGCTGTTCCCTCCCTGTAGGAAGTGTGTTCTGCCTACTCATGGCAGCAGATTGTTTCATATCAGTGGTCTCTGCTTACTCCAACTATCATTGACCAGTTTCTCCTGATGGCTTATGCTATTATCCTGTGTAGTCCTGGTCTTTCCACTTTCCTACAGTCTGCAGCATTGCTCCTTTCCTGTTCTCTATACCCATAAGCACATCTGGGCTGCATAGACTTGTTCATGGCTGGGGTGGCCGTCTAAGTCTCTCTGTAGAGCTTGCTAATGAGCCAAGACACATTGGGAGTGAATGTGCAAGCTCCTGAATTATAGCATAAACGTCTCCTCCTAAGAATTCACTCCCTAAATATGTCTTCAATTCCCCAATTTCCCTCCTCCCTGTCCCCAATCAGGTATCTTCCGTGTGTAGTCTGGATCAGTCCATGGGGTAGGGGTTTAGGGATAGCCTAGGAGTCAACCCAGTTCCACCCCCCTTTGTGTGTTGTTACTGAGGGGATCAATGCCTCTGTAAATCGGGAAATATGGGGACATATTTGGGGGTGAATTCTTAGGAGATGTTTATTCTATAATTCAGGAGCTTACACATTGTCTTTGTGACATTTACTTAACACCCATGAGTGATGTCAGTGTCGGGAGCTTGATTAAGCCAATGGGATTTGGAGGGGAGTCCTGCTTCATCTTCTCTCTCCCTCAGCTCCTTCTGCTGTTTTCTGCCAGTCTGCCAGGTGGGTCTTCCCTTGTTAGTGCCAGCCGGCTGCTTCACATGGCACTGTATGACTAATTTGATGACCTGTGACCCAATGGTCCATCTGGCCACTCCAGAGTCTGCCCGGCTGTTGATCTTTTCTTTGCTGTGACTGAATTTCTACAGCCCCCTCTGGCATCTGATTTACAAACCATTCTGATCTGTCCGTTAAATGAATGAACAGAGAGAATGACCTCCTGCTGCTGGTCCCAGCCTGTGCCCTCCTCTCTTCCATCTGAGTGCACCTGCGTCTCTTTCTGTGCAACTTGCTGTGTTGGCCATGAACACCACCCCACCTTGGCATGTGGGCACAGTGCCCTGTGCAAGGAGAGAAGAGACATTTCATTTTGTACTTGGCAGGCACTCAACTGAACTGGACAGTGAGACCCAGGAAATATGCTACCGTCTGCTTCCTGCCATGCTCTGACTCCGGTTCTCCTGCCAGGACACCAGCGGGTACCTCATGTGCTGGATGCTGTGAAATGAGCCATTCAGGAAACACCTCGGCTAGCCTTTCCTCAGTAGCTCAAGTCTCATGGGCCCAGCTTCCAGGCTGAAAAGCCTTTTTCATCTTGACTTCAAAGTGAAAAAATGAAAGTCTTCCTGCTTCCCAATTCCAACTTTTCCAAAGAAAATACATAGTCCAAGAATACAAGTTGGCCAGACAAAGTTGACATGGATCTTTGTGTACGTGTGTGAGAGACACGAGCACACTATGTATAAACTTACTAGCTACCTCAGCTTCTGCAAGGTGCTTTGTGTCTTGGTATCCTCCTCCTTCCAGTGAGGACAATGCTTTTCCTGAGTGGTTAAATGTGGGTTAGGTAGTCCAAGGGGTGAATTATGAACACAATAGAGCTATAGAAAACAGGAAAGCCCAGCTTGGCCTCCCGTGGGCTGGGAGTGTGCAATCTAGCTAGCAGAATTCAGGACTAGCAGAGGCAACAGGAGCTCTATTTTTTCTTGCCAGCGAACCCCTAGGAATCTCAAGTTTCTCTCAACCTGTGACGTGCCCCTCTCCAGGGCTAGAAGCTGCTGGGCAGGTGACAGGGGAATTACATTGAAGGCTAATTCCTTTCCTGACTCACTGGTTGTAATCCTTTTGTGAATAGATAAATCAAGCCACCTGCATGGTGTATTAAAAATAAAAGTGCGTGCTCTCTCTCTCTCTCTCTCTCTCTCTCTCTCTCTCTCTCTCTCTCTCTCTCTCTCTCTCTCTCTCTCTCACACACACACACACACACACACACACACACACACACCAACCCTACAGATCCTTTAACAAAGTTTTAGATTCAAAGTATGCCATCTGGACCAGACACAGTGGCTTCTGGAATCTCTGCAGTTTCCTTCATTTCTCTTGTGATAGTGACACGGTTTGGTCAGCCTTGATGCCTGAACCGTGTTTTAAACAAAGCAGGAATCTTAATTGGAAACGTATGCTTCCACATGTCAATTTGTTGGTGCTTTGAAGAGTTATGGGATTGCAAAGATTTGTGGGTAGAATCTCTGAGAAAATGATCTTTGGTCTTGAGATTGTTTCCTAAATGGGTTGATGACTTTAAGTCCTTGGATGCATGGGAAGATGGAGCTGTCTGTTTGTTACAAACCTGAAATGTGACTTTAGAGCAAGCACTGGGGTTGGATATTTAAGAGATGCCCTGGTTTTAGTAAAAAAAATAGAGAAATAGCAGGTTGCTCATATACTTGATCTCCAGCTCTTGGCAGTCATCCCCACACACACACACAAGAACCACAATATACCCCTCCAGCTTCCCAACAGATGGAAACCCGTAGCTTTTGATTTGTGCAGATTGATGAAGCACACTTGTATGTGTGTCTGTGCACACAGGAGCATACCGTGACCAGTGACCAGTCTCCCTGCTGTTGCACATACTGGAGCCCATGGACAGAATTCTGTCCTTCTTATGGCCAGATGACGTTAACCCAGAGCTCCTCCCCACACAGGCTAAGCTCTATGTGGTGTGTTGAGAACTAACACCACCCGGGGCTGCGATGACAGAGACCATGGAACACGTTTTGCCCTCAGAAAGTAGCATGCTTATGGACCTGATGAAATCATACACTAGGATTTAATTACCTTCTTTTCTAATGAGCTCAGGTTTTATCATTTCCTAGTTCCACAGAGGGATAAGAACAGTTTTTTGTTTCATCTCTGAATCATGATGTTAGCTTGAAGAAGACAAAAATCACAGTGCGATGCTAGTGAAACCTCCCACGATCATGTTGGTGGCTCACTCTTTAAATCCCAGCACTCAGGAGGCAGAGGTAGGAGGATCATTATGAGTTTGAAGTCACCCTGAGACTACATAGTGAATTCCAGATCAGCTGGGGCTAGAGCATAATCCTACCTTGGAAAACCAAATAAATAAATAAATAAATACCCAAAACCAAACCAAACCAAAACAAACAAAAAAACCACCAGAACATCAAGATAAGATAGACCAGAAATATGCAGTTCAGCCACTGGGACCCTTGGACTTCTGCATGGTGGCCAGTTCCAGCTTTGAAAGGATTAAAGAGACTATGCACTCCTCTGTCAGGAGATACTAGCTTGGGTTTGGCTATGGCCAGTGCAAGGTGCTGTGAAACAAAGGCTGGACACTTTGTGGTAGCTCCCACTTTGCTGATTCTGAGTGATAGGTACCTCTGGTACCTTAGAGGATGCCAGGTTCTCTTCAAAGAACCCACCACATACAGAGAGCAAAGGATTAGAAGCCCCATCATTGAAATCCATTAAATGTTGCAGTGTTAGTAACAATTAAGTTGTGTTTTATGACATAGCACCAGCAGGCTAGTCAAGTGAATAATTCTTATGAGGGTTTGCTCTCTCTCTCTCTCTTTCTCTCTCTTTCTCTCTTTCTCTCCATAGGTGAAGGATTTATGACTTGCTGAAACAAATCAGTGGATGAGTGATTATAGGATCTGAGAGTGGTTAAGCCAAGATTAATGCTGCTAATTCCCAAGAATAAAGGAGATGACTGTCACCCAAGCACTTGAACTTGTAGTACAAGATGGCCAGGCTTATAGTAGGCAGTTCAAACTCCCTAGGCAGACACAACTTGTTCACACTACCCTGACCCAAACCCAGCATTCCTGTGTCACTCTCCAAAGAATGAGAAGCAAACAGTGAAAATGATAGGAGCCTTGAGATATGGTGAATGAAATACTCTATGTGAGTAATCTGCTATTCGCTTACATGCTCCAGCCGCCAGGGTACCATTTAGGCTGGGGCTTTAACGAGGTCATTTACCTCTACCTATACCAGACCATTACCTTAATTGCTATTCAGCCTTCATGAAAGTGTTTATGGGTAAACAGTTTTCACCAAGGGAGTTATAAAGTACCCCCTGGATTACTTTGGGATCAAGAATTATAAAAATCCTAGCAATTGTAGTCATAATAACCTGCGTGTGGAGGATCTGCTATAAATGCCTTAAACTTTCACCACTTCTGCTTGAGGAGGAAAGGGAACACCAGACACACAATGGCCATTCACAAACAGGGATGGATAAGAGACTCTGCAGTCCTCAGACCTAGGGAGTACTAATAGATAACCCACCTACCATCTGTCTCAGCTCATGCTTCTGCAGAGGAGCTTGTGTTGGACATGAGACTTCTTCTTTGTTGACTGAGAATATGCCCTACATAATAAATTTTGCATGTATGGCTAAGGTCAAGGTAGAGCTTTGGAAACTATTGGGTTGCTTTCCCATGAGTTCATTCTACGGCCACTTAAAACCCAACTAAAAATTGGAAGTCTTTATCTCAACCCAGGTTTGTGAAACCCAACCACACTAAAGATATTTGGGGATTACAATGACTCAGTTATACCATTCTGAGACTGCTTCTCCAGTCTATACCCATGTGTCCAACTTAAGTGTGAGGCTGCAGAGATACACAGGCTGTACGTACTCCTGGAAATATCTGCTGCATAAGTCATTTGAAGTCTTTGCTGTTTCAGACTATTGGAATACATCTCCTGTTTCTCCTCAGTTGTTTGCAGTGTCTGCAAAATGGAATTCCATCTCAAAGATTTCCATCTCAGGCTCTTTGTCTTCTCAGCATTACCTGCTCTCTAGCTTCCTCTCTTACAACATAGCCCTGTGGGTCAGCCATGCCCATTCTTTGTGATAGCGGAGAGCTGGGTGTGGTGGTTTGAATTGGAATCCCCCATAAACTCATGTGTCTTGAAGGCTTGGTTCCCAGCTGATGGCAATTTGGGAGGTGGAGCCTTGCTGGAGGAGGTGTGTTGCTACGGGTGGCCTTATGGCTGTAATAGCCAGCTCCCCCTTGCTAGAAACTAGGACTCTCTTCTGCTGCTGTTTTCCTCCTGCTGAGGTAGAGGTGATGTCCAGCCTCTGCTCATGCCATCCTTTCCCCTGCCATCATGAAGCTTCCCTTCAAAACTCTAAGCCAAAATACAATTCTTCTTCCCATCAGCCAATTTGATCGTCTTTAGATGAAAGCAACTCTCATGGATTTGTGAGTTAAGTAAGCACTCGGAGAGAAAACAAACCCAGGTGTTCAGTAGACTGAGAATGGGTAGGCTTCTGTTTCTTGGTTCACAGCATACCAAGTGGTCCTTTTTCAATAGGAAGCCTTTGAAATATTTGAGAAAAGTATGTGGATCCAGTTTTCAGCTATGAGTTACTAGAACAGGCTAAAAGACCCACCCACCCGAGATACACTTGGTCAAGGTCTCTCTTGCAGAGAAGGTGGAACATCTGGACACATCACTCTTGTCCTCTACGCTCCACATTTCTAGAGTTGTCACCTGAAGTGGTTAAAATATAACTCACACTTTTGGAGTCACGCTTTATACAAATGACTCCTATGGAGCTTGCTGTCACCTGGAAAGCTTATGTCTCTTTAAATATTTGCATGCTTCTTTTTTCTGGTGTGTTGTCTTGAGGAACTGAATCTGTGTGATTCTACCCATGTCCCCCCCATACACTATCACACTCTTATAGCCCCTAATATTTATGCTTATAACATCTTTCTGTGGTCACGTGACTGGTCAGTTATGTCAAGTGATGGGCTTTCCAGTTGTCCTTACTAAAATCTACCTTGTTAGTGAGCCTAACATTCCAGCATGAGCCAGCATCTCATTCTACTACTTCTCTCTGATAAAAATTCGACGTACACACCACGCTAGTAACCTATTTTGTCACCAACCTATGTTTAATCAGAACAGACTGCCTCAGTTTAGGTTGGTAGGTAGTAGGGAAGAGGGGAGACTGTGGAGAAGATATGTGTTCGATCACTGCCCTTCACCTAGGTAAGGGGACATCCTGATGATGTCATACTTACCCTAAAGCACAAAGCGAACCTTGGCAGGCTGTGTTGCCTAGGTAGTGTGTTCACAGTGATATTAGTCTGTTCACACTCCTCAAGGCTAAGAAAGTCTGGATGCTCTTAACTTTGACGTCTCGATCTGCAGCAGTGTGCAGTCTGTTTTTCACCTACAGGTAATGCTCAAAATATTAGCCAATCAAAACAGGGCACAACAAAACCGTCCAATGAATCTCCACATTAGCAAGGTCACACATCTGCTGTTGCTGTCCTGAAATTCTGCCCAGCAACTACAAAGAAATCACCAAGAACTTCCTCAGCAGGTACAGTCATAGCTTTTGTTTTGCCCTGCTGGTGGATGAGGAGAGGCCAGACTTGAAAAGAAATTTGCATATGTATCATAACTAGATAATGTGTCCTGCATAGGAACAGGTGATGATGTCTTAGGAAAACAAAACAACTATGATTTTTTAAAATCTCCCTTTTGACATGTGTGCATATATGATTTGTATACACATGTATATCCTTTTTGCACAAGATGAAAATAATAAATCTTTAAATGAATGAAAAAGGAAAAGGCCTATCAAAAGTAATCTGGGATAAACTGTTTTCCCAGGTAATAAGGATGGCTGTCTTTGTCCAGAACAGATGCTATGAGATCATGTCTCCAAGAGATGAACGGAGAATAAATTCCCTTAAATTATGGTGCTCGCACAGAGGATTTTAGCTGGAACATTTGTTCACATGATTTATGGTACTCTCCATCCGGTGGAGTCAATGCAAAAAAATGAAACTTAATTACAGCATACAGACAGCAGTCTGCTTAAAAGAGAACGAAAAGTTTGTAGGCAGTTTTTAAATATATATATAAAAGTGGAAACTTACCCAGAGAAAGAGGTAGAGGGAAGAGGGAGACAGAAAATAAGGAGGGGGGGTGGGGGAGAAGGAGGGAGTAACGGAGACAGAGAAAGAGAGGGGTGCTTATTGTGTGTGTGTGTGTGTGTGTGTGTGTGTGTGTGTGAGAGAGAGAGGGAGAGAGAGAGAGAGAGAGAGAGAGAGAGAGAGAGAGAGAGAGAGATGGTACCAAATATGGCTCTACTGAGTCTTCAAAACATTTGTCCCAAACTGAAACCCCCAGTTCTCTACTCTGCTCAAATCATCTCCTTCCAGATTTCTTTTATTTTAGCTTAGTCTTTCCCTTTACAAAAGAAAGTCATGTGACTGTGGAATTCTAAATTTATGATCTCAGAGCTCTTCTGGTGTTTATATGGCTCAGAGGGTGTTATTATCAAATCCAATTAAAAATAGTCCTTCTGCTAATAAAACATCCAGCACCTTCCCATTACACCAGGACCCACCCCTTATGTTAATTAATGGTTGTTAACATTTTACTTGCTTTCAAGGGTCTCTTGGGTGTTAGGTTTCCAGACAAAAGCAGAATCTATTTATTTATTTATTTATTTATTTATTTATTTATCTATCTATCTATTTATTTATTTATTTATTTATTTATTTATTTATTTATTTATTTATATTTTTCTGTGTCTCTGGCTTTCTCTGATACATAACCCTGACCATAAGTTTATTGTACCACTGGAACCTTGATGTCTCCTCCTGAGATCCCATCCAAAGAGGCTTGGTTAACTCTGCTTCCATGGCAAAGATTGTTAGATCTACACTTGAACCTGGGTAATGAATAATACTAATGATTATGTACTCATCAGGTGATAATTGGCCCTCTTTGGACCATTCAGGATTCAAATGCCTCCACCCGAATCATTAGATGAATGGCAGCAGGCCTCATAGGTGGATTCCCTCCCTGGCCTTTGTTTGTGGATTTGCAAAATGGCATGGTTTCATCCTGAAAGAAAAGAACAAAAATGAACCAAACCTTTGGATAGTGTTTTTTTTTTTTAAGTTTTCACTATGCTTTCAGAGAATAAATTATGTAACTCTCAAGCAAACAGCATTTTATCTTTTTCAGGTGCTCAAAGACAGTAGGATTCCTACATCCTCAGAAACTAATCATAAGCGCCGCCGAGACTGACTGTTAGATCTATTTTCCATAGATTTTGTGGTTAAAAAAAGTGATCGATGATTCTGTTTCCCCTTGGAGAGTCAAGTGAGTCTATCAACCTCTGATTCCTGCACTCACCTAAAGGAAGGCACCTGTTCTGGCCACTGAAGCTCAGCCTCATCCTCCTGGGTCATCACTCACCTCCCAGCCTCTCTCACCCACCGGACTGCGCCCGCTGCTCTAATGGTGAGCATCAGCACCGAAGAGCAGCTGTACAAATGAGAGTACCATCCGTGGGCAGAGGGAAGAGGCAGCTATATCACCCAGCCTCACCTCCGAACAATCTGTCTAACAGACTCCATTTCCTGGATACTGTTTGCCAGTTTATCTTGTATGTGGGCCCCCATGGAGGACTGTCAGAAAGGATTGTCCTGTTAGGACCCAAAGTCATATTTTTCAGTCTGAATAATGAAGTGGCTTGAGCTGTCTCTGTCTCTCTTCTTTGTTCCTGAATCACAGGCCCATGACCAGAATATTGTGATAATAGGAAGACTGCTGCCCGTGTTTCTATGTTTATCTAGAAAGAGGCTTTCTATGCACCTTATAGATTTAAATGTGTTAAATCTGGGAAGAGAGCTCTTTCTCCTCCCTCCCTCCCTCCCTCCCTCCCTCCCTCCTTCCCTCCCTCTTTCCTTCCCTCCCTTCTTCCTTCCTTCCTACCTTCCATTTTCCTTAGGTATAAATTGCTGAGTGTCTTTTTGCTAAGACAAATTCTATTTAGTTAAAGCTTAAAAAATCAATAATAAGGGAGCTTAGGAGATGACTCAGTGGTTAAAGATGCTTATTTACAAAGCCCGCTAGCCCAGGTTCAATTCTTCAAACATCTATGGAAAAGCCAAATGGATGTCCATTTGGAACAGCAAGAGTCGCTGGTACCTCCCCGCCCCCCCCCATGCAAATAAATTTTAAAAATGAAATAAAAATAAATTCCGTTAATAGAGTTATTGTGATTGGCACAATGCGATTTGTCTTAAAATGCTTTCAGTTAATAGTCACCTAAGGAGCCTGGGGGACTCTCCTGCTAGGGGAGTTTCTTCTTCTTTCTTCTTTTTTCTTAAATCCTCCAGTTGCAAGCCATTTGTTGTTCCGTTTTAGTAGAGGTACTAAAAGTGCATTATCTTAATAATCAATAACTCAGTGGGAGGTCCTAATGGGGAGCATTCACTGGGAGCTAGATTCTAGGAAGAAGCAAAGGCCCACCATAGGCCTGCGGGCTATAATTAAACAACCATAAAACCAGGAGGTAAGGGTGGCAGACTACATTAGCAGTAAAATGCTAGCTTGCAAGTAATAAGTCCCGAATCTTTCATGTCTACTGGAGTGTCACTTATACTTGAACAAGGAAAATGTTATGTTGAAGAACAAATTTGCATTCAGGATCCCTAAAGCTTAAGGACCGGTGAAGGTTAGCTTGTCAACGAGAAAACAATGAACGCCAGTCTGCACACTTCATGATTCCGCTTAAGCACTCCCCTTCTCTCTTGGGTTCTTTTCCATCCACCCATATTTTTTCCATCCCCCTTCAGGGTTTCAGAAACATCACAGAATTTAAACACAGGAAACCAGTATCAAAGCTCTCTCAGGCAAAGACGCAGTGCGGCTGACTTTCCATGGCTCCTATTCATGGCTGGCTAGTTTTACATTTCTGATCAGTGATTGTCACTGAGACCAGGAGAGGGGCTTCTTCTAGAGCATCCGTGGACTGTCTAAAGGCCTTGCATTATTGATTTTCTGTTCATAGATTCCCGTTGCTCTGTCAATCATGGGCCAGAAATACAAGATGGCAATCAATAAGAGAAAGAACTGAGCTCCCATGAAGATAACAAAATAATTCAAGAGGTCTGCCTGAAACAGAAAACGCCAGAATCCTCAAGAGAAAAGAAATCAGAGATTTCCTGGAAAGAAAAGTCCACATGGTGCCTACCAAATACCATCTTTATTAGAGAATTTATTCTTGCCAAGTATGTTTGAATGATCTACATCAAATGAACTAGCTGATGAGCACATTTATTAATTATTAATATTTATTATTATTATTAAGTGTCTGCACCTCACAGGCACTAGTTATGCAGTGAAGAATACCGTTCTGTTCCTCATGAGGAGAAATTTATAGTGTGAGCGTGTCATTTTAAGAAAATGCACGGCATTGTGGTGGAGGTAAGTACAAATGGCTTTGTGGATATGGAGGATACTGTAGCCTTGGGGTTCAGGAAGATTCTAAAAGCCACATCTAAGTTACATCCGGAAGAATGCACGTGGGTTCTCCACACAGAGGGTGCTAGGGGGCACTCAGCCTGGAGGACCCAGCATGGGGTAGCCACCCATGGCTAACTCACTCTTATTAATACAACTTTAATGGGCTTATAAATAATTGAAGAAGGCATTCTTTAAACTAGAGATATGAACTGAACTCCTGCTAGTTTGATTTTCAACTGTTTAATGAATTTTTCCCTAATCCTATAGTGAACTATTCCCACAGTGTCTAACTTATGCTTTGTGAACAGAGGCTGCACAATAAATATTTGTTAATGGATTGTTGAGAGAAAGGAAGGCTGAGCTGAGCGGGAGCTGTATGATAGAGGAGACCATCAGAGGGGTGTTAGGAACGCTCATTCGGATCCTTTCATGATGGGGGTCTCACTAAGTTGCTCAGCTTGGCCTTGAACTCACTCTAGCTCTGAACTTGCCTTCCTCCTGCAGTGGGCTGAGCTGAGGATTAGAATTTAGATAACGCCCAGCAAAAATTCCAATGCACCTTGAAATTTAAGGAGTACCCAAATTCTTGTCTACAAAGTTAAAGAATTAAAATCATAGACAAACAGATCTTAAGGTATAGTGGGAGACTTTACTTAAGGGAACATGGGGAGTTACAGAGTTCTCCAGCCACCAGTGTGGGGAGAACACGTGGGAGAGGTTTTAGTCAAAATCTGTGCAGTTTAACTAAACAGGCAGGAAAAGAAAGATAAGAGAGGGCTGCTTTGTTGGGTTCTTTCTGCCAGCCAAGTGAAGCTGACTGTGACACCTCTTGTTTGGCTTCTGGTTCTTTGTTCCTTTGTTTTCTCTCAGCCTCGTCTCTCTCTCTCTCTCTCTCTCTCTCTCTCTCTCTCTCTCTCTCTCTCTCTCTCTCTCTCTCTCTCTGTGTGTGTGTGTGTGTGTGTGTGTGTGTGTGTGTGTGTTTGTGGTTTTCTTCTGGAATCACTCCTCTTTCTGTTCTCCCCTTTATCCTCTCCTTTTATATCAATTACCTTTCAGGTATTGGAAAAAACATCTCATTTTCTTCTCAAGGTGGAAAAGATCTCAATACTGCACACATGCCAATCCAGTGACCTGACCTCAAGGAATCTAAAAGTGGGTGCACACTCACCTGCTCATCTGAAAGTGTGCCTGTGTGTGTCTCTCTCTGTGTGTGTACACACACAGGAGAGCTTGCAGCAGAGCGGAGGATCTCTTTACTTTGAGGTGGGCAAGCTAATGATCATCTGATCAAATGTGTTTGTTCTTTTGATTACTCTTTTAAATCTAGTTTTAATTTCATCACCACTGCTAAAAGGTATTCCAAGTTACAATGATAGAGATATTATTAAGTTATAAAAGTGTTTGGGGTTTAAGACTCCCTCCTTTTCCAGAATTATTTTAGATATATTATTATAAAGCTATAAATGCTTATATTGTTTGACTAAGTACATACATATATCAAATTTAATGGTGCCATAATCCTACTATACAGAAACACTACAATTTATCTTCTACTTTCTTTCTAATAAAAGAAGAATTCAGGTGGATGGAATCCAAGGTTAAGTAGGCTACAGTCAGGAGGGAGCTTCATTAGATATGAAAGTTTATAAAATTAGAAATATTTATTATGAAAAGAAAATCCTGAGCAGGTTGGAGTCTTTGCAAGCAAGAGCCTTTGGCAACTGAGCTGTCTCTCCAGCCCCTAAGTTTATTCTTCAATCAACAGAAGAGAATCCTAACCCCTGGCAGGCCTTAGTGCCGACACTCACAAATTCCGAACTCCGTCTTTTCTCTCCCCATGATCAGCACCGTCCTGTGTGTTTGTCCATCAGCTACCTCATCTGAGACCCAATGAGCAGTATGCACACAGCTTGAGTCCAGGCCTTCGTGCTGGTCTGGTCATCTTTTACTTGTGCAGCTAGAAAGATGGCTTCCCATCGCAGAAGCATGAGGACCCGAGTTCTCCCCTATGTGAACACCAGTCATGGAAGCCTGTACCTGTAATGTACCTGTAATCCCAGCGCTGAGGTTCTCTCTGTCTTTCTGGCTAGCTCATCTAGCAGAATTGGTGAACTTCTGGGTTCAATGAGAGACCACCGACTGTGACTCCAAGAATAAGGTTCAATGCAATTGAGGAAGACACTGACCTCAACCTCTGGCCTCCACATCCATGTGCACACACCCACACAAACACATAAGTGAGCACACACACACACACACACACACACACACACACACACACAATGCTGTAAGATGTAATGCATTTGTAAAATGGACACTTTAAGAGTCTGCTGACTGACTGAAGGTGGAACTGACCCAGTAAGCCCCCCTGCAAACAGACACAATCACCACATGGCAGGCTTGAGGAGTAAAATGCCTCTCCATGCCTGTTAGGATAACACCCTGTTCTGAAAAATCATCACAGTCCCTTCCTTTCAAAGACAGGCAGCCTGGGTTCAATTCCCGCATAAAGCCTGAGGTATAAATTGGTGTCTGGTGCATGTTTCAGAAAGTTCATTGTCAGTGGCAGGAAGCCCTGATACACCCATTTGTGGCTATTCTCTCTCTCTTCTCAAATATACAAGTAAGTATGAGAAGAGAGACAACTAATTGTGTATTTTCACTCACTCATATCTAAGTTTACCTATAGGTTGTCAGTTCACTGTTGTGCTGCTACTAGACTGTCTGAGGTGTGTCCTCCTCACAGTGACAGCCCAGCATCAAGAGAGGAGAGATGAAGCATGGGGTGCTTTTTAAGATGTAGGGGTCAGTTCTGTCCACATTTTATTGTCAAAAGAAGTCTCTCCCTCTGAGATCACGGTCAGAGGAAGAGGTGAAGATTTGGGCAAATATTGTGATCTACAATGTTTTTGAAAGTGTGTTGGTTTTTGGAGTGTTGTAACAAGTTAACACAACAGAAAAGTATTCTCTTGCATCCCGGAGGTCAGAGGTAAGAGCATAACACTTCCCTAAGACCAGGATGCCACAGAGCGTGTGCCCCTTGCAGGCTTTAGGGGGAAATACATTCCCACCTGTTCCAATTTCTGGTGGGCATTCCTTGAACTATGGAGAAGGCACTGCTCTACCCTAGAGTCACACATCCTCCTCTTATAGGTAAGCCTTCTCCTCTTCTGTCTATGGGAACTTCTGCCTCTTTCTACAGGAACACATGTGACTCTATTTAGGCTCTACCTGGGCAACCCAAGATAACCTCTCCATCTCCAAAGCAAGAGCTAGGAATCCTAGACACACACTTGGTCTTTACTCTTTAACTCTTCTGGATTCTCAAGGCAGCTGGTGATGTTGTTATTAATTTCACTCTTTCAATGAGGACATTAAAGCAAAGCAAACAGCTTGTCTAAGCAGTCGAGCTAGGATCTTCTCCCTCTGTGTGGCCAGGACACCTCCTTTGAAGACTACATTCTACTGTTTCTCAACTTCTCTTGTGAATCAACAGACACGTTGGTGAAGAAAATAACTATGTCCTGAACAGGGATTTTTCAATGTTGGGATTTCAATACCATTAAGCAGATTGGCTTCTTGTGGAATAACATTTGAGAATTTCGGGGAGTGCCAACAACCACTGTCTCAGATGCTCTTCCTACTCTTCCAGAACTGTTGGTGGGAGATCAACCAACATATTCCTGTGTGACAGTCCAGAGCCAAGTTCCCAGCAGAGTGTCTTGTTTCCGACCACTTCTGTGATACAAGCTTTCTTCTCTTCAAAATAACTAAGAGGTTATGATTGGTGCTTGATGGAGCCTGTATGCTCGCTCCCTGCCAAAGAGCCTTGATCAGCACAATCTAATAAGAAACAGAATGGGAGTGACGGTGATGGGTGGTTGTGAGCCAGTCATTTAATAGCCCGATGTGTTTCTTTAAACACACAGGCATTTTTCATGACATAAATACTAAGCTGTCTTAGCTTAGTTTCTGATCAACCTTCCAAAAAGGAGATTTTTAATTGCACATAGAATATTTTCTATTTTAGTTGAAGCACTAAAAAAAATCTAATTTATTATATTACTAAGAACCCTAACGTTGCCCATGGAAGGATGTATCCAATCACATCTAGTGCTAGCCAAATGTCTCTGGAGAATTTTCTAAATATTTTTATGTTTTACCAGAAATTTCCTCCCTTCACTCTTTAGCCCATATTTTTGAGGGACATTAATTGGCACATATTTCAATCATTTGTCCCAAATCAATTTGAAATACCTTATCTATATTTTATTTACAAATGGCTTTTTTTGGCTCTGTCGGGCTGCAAAAGTTTTCCTATTATACATTCAAAACTGCTATTTTTCCCTTCAAATAGGAGTATATTTAGATTTATGAGTTTTAAACAAATTCCCAAGTTATCAAGCACTCATTTTTAAGTCTGCCAAAGTAACTAAACAATGAAAAATACTTTCTCACTTGGGCTTCTGGAAATTGGGACAAAAACAAGTTTGGAAGGCACAAATAGCTCATTCGGAGCAAGACACTTTGCTTCAATTTTTCCCTTTTTATCACTTAATAGAGAAGTCATTTGTATTAATTCCCTCAAAAAGTAAATATCAAGGCTTATTGTTAAAGTTCTGCCATACATTAATTGCCAAAATTTAAAATTAAGTATGGTCCTCAACTCAGGATAGGATTATAGAATATTTATATCAGCTATCATCTATGTATCTATCTATATCTATGCACCTATCTATTATCTATTTACAATCTAACAATCATCTATCACAATCTATCTATATGGTATATTTATTGGTCATCTATCTGTCTATCTGTCACCTATCTACCTATCTACCTATCTATCTGTCTATCCATCTACCTGTTTACCTACCTGTCATCTCTTCCATGAGTACATTGCATGCACAGATGAAAATCAAAGCTCAAACATTAGGAGACTGAGTGAAAAGGTAGGAAGTCACAGCTGAGAGCTCAGCTCTGTCAATGATCACTCACGAATCCTCAAGATGATTTGAAGCTTGTTCCCATCTCTGGACCTTGGTATTCATCACCTTCCCTAACCTGGTCTCATTTCAGATAATCACCTGGCCCTCTCTTCCTTCAGATCCCTCCAGAAGTCCAGATCCCCAAAGTGCTTTCTTTATCCTGCCATTGAAAGTAGCAACTTGCCCCCTATCACTGTCTCTGCTCATTTTTAATTCTCAGCATGTATCACCACCTCATTTTATTCTTCCCCATTTGCTTATGATTTTTTCACTTTTTTATTTTGTCTCCCCCAAACCTAGAAGAGAGTCTGATACAGCAGGCCTGCTGATACTGTTTGTTCTTCCTGGTGAGTCCCATCTCATCCTTCAGTTACAAACAAGTGCTGTTTATTAAGCACTATGTGAAGAAACTTCTACCTGCAAAAACTTGGAAGATCAGAAGGGCCAGCTCTGAAGGCCAGTTTATAGATAATGGAGAAGTTCAAGGAGGTAAAATGGATTCTGGGAAGCAATGAGTTTGGCAGGGGGTTCTTACCTGACTTGCAGTTCAGCCTGGCTCTAGTTTCTTGAATGAATCAGCTAACTAGGGACTCGAGATCAGAAACAAAGGAATTTATTCTGGCATGGATAAGCATGGTGGTGGCCTCAGTTTCCTTGTTCTCTTCCCTGATCCATCAGCCTCATGGGATCAATGTGAGGACAGCCCACATGAATACTGTGTCTACATACAGAACACTTCTCTCAGCCCAGGAACTCTGAGCTTAAAGAGTCTGAGTCATGGGGCTGGGGTAGATTTCTCAGTGGATAAAGTTTGCTGTACAAATGTGTACACCTTATGTTGGATCCTCGGAACCCATGCAAAAGCTGGAAGATGTGTGTGTGGTGGTGGGGGGGAGCAGATCTCTAATCCTGTTTGTCTACAGAGAAGGGTCGTAAAGATGGGAGAATTTCTCAGAAGCTCACATGTTAGCTAGCCCAGCAAATGAGCTGGTGAAACACAATAAAAGACCTGGCCTCAAATAAGGTGGAAGGTGAGGAATGATGCCTGAAGTTGTCCTCTGACCTCCTGTGCACACACACAGGCATGGACAGGTACATGATGCTCATTTGCAATGAGCAAATCTGACCTTCACTATCACCTGATGTTAGATAACCCTCTTGACAAGCAAAGACTGCTCACCGAACACAACATGTTAGAATCCCCAAGTGGAACTGGCTCCAGTTATTGGCTAGTTGGTGAACAATTTGGATGACATTCCTCACTCTTCACTGATGTATTTATTGCATGACTGAATTACTTAAAACCTCTTCAATTCTCAATACAGTATAGCAGGGTTTTCATTCTAATGACACAATTCTTTTTTAAAAAATATTTTCTTTATTTATGAGACACAGAGAGAGAACGAGGAAGTTATAGAGAAAGACAGAATGGGCTGGCTAGGACCTCCACCACTGCAAATGAATTCCTGATGCATGTGCCACTTTGTGCATCTGGTTTTACTTGGGTACTGGGGAATCCAGCCTGGGTCCTTGGACTTTGCAGGCAAGCTCCTTATCCGCTGATCCATGTCTCTAGCTCCCCTTTTAAATATTTATTTGCAAGGAGAAGGAGAGAGAGAGAGAGAGAGAGAGAGAGAGAGAGAGAGAGAGAGAGAGAGAGAGAGAGAGAGAGAGAGAATGGTTGTGCCAGGGCCTCCAGCTGCTGCAAGCGAACTCCAGATACATGGGTTACTTTGTGCATCTGGTTTTACATGGGTACTGGGGAATCAAACCCAGATGTTAGCCTTTGCAGACCATCTCCTTAACTACTGAGCTATCTCTCCAGCCTCAAAATTTTTTTATAGCTTTGCATTATCTTTATGACTTTTGCCTGCTCTTGGATTATGTATGTTGTGGATACTGGGTTAAGCCTATCTTGGTGAAAGAATTGCACTAGAAAAAAAATTAGTTGTAATCTAATCAATGTCAAACCTTATTCTGAACACATTGACAGAAAGAAAGCCAATCATGAGAAATTGCTAAGTGAATAAAGACACAGTGAGGCCTCTGTATACCTTTTAAAACCTGATAAATACATAGACTCTTAGAGTGAGGGCCTTAAAGATTGTCTCACCCAATTTGTCTTCAACTCCAACTTTGCCAATTTACTGGGGAGAAAACAAGGCCAGGAGGCAAGGCTAAGTAGCTTGTCCATAGTCCTATGGAGTTAACGGCAGAGTGGGGGATCGTGACAGTGTCTATGTAATGGTGTGCCTATAACAATAACTTGCGTCTTATCCTGCACACTGCATTTTTAAAAGGCACTCACAGTATGAGTGCTCAGACTTAATTGCCTCTTTAAGTACTTGTCCACGAGAGTGAGTTTATGGCCAGACCTAAGGGCAATATCTTGGGTTGTATTATAAGAAAACCCAGTGGTTATATAAGGTCAAGGGTACAGATTAAACACTGTGGGAAATCTTAACAGCATCAATTAATCAGTGATTATCTATTGAGTAGGATACAGAATGGCATTGTGGAGAGAAATTTTGGGGAGTTAAGTTTGGGTGTGAGCTTTCTTATTTTATTTAGAGTGTTTTTTAAATAAATTGCATTTGTCTGCTGAATTTATGACCAATAACCTCATGGTGAATACCAGGAACCCTGCAGAGTAAGGAACTTAATGGAATGGGGGTGAAGAAGAGGGAATGGGACCAATACATGATTGGATAGATGACAAAGTTTCTTATTAATAAAAAATTAAAATTAAAATAAAAAACTAAAAAAAAACCCTTTACAATTGCATTTGTATGTGTGTGTATATGCATAGGCTGTAGCTGCAGGTGTGCAGGTGCAGGGCATGTATGTGCATATGGAGTCTTATCATGATCTATTCGTTTTCCACCTTATTTCTTAAGGAAGGTTCTCTCATAACGTGGGCGTCACCAAATTTGGCTCCACAAGGTCACCAGCAGATCCCCAATTAGGAGTCTTTCTGTCTTCATTTCCATAGCACTGGGACTACAGGAGCATGCCA
Source organism: Zapus hudsonius (assembly GCA_004024765.1). Classification (NCBI taxonomy): domain Eukaryota; kingdom Metazoa; phylum Chordata; class Mammalia; order Rodentia; family Dipodidae; genus Zapus; species Zapus hudsonius. The sequence goes on along the minus strand of PVHP010000979.1, from coordinate 27,628 downwards.
CCCAGTCTGGAATTTCTAAATGTGTGTACTGGGCATCCAAACTAAGATTATCATGCCTGAGTGGTAAACACTTAACTCACTGAGCCGTCTCCCCAGCCTCCCTCCATTGTTGTGTATCCCAGGCTGAGAACTTCTGACCCGCATGCTGGGATTGTGAGCACACATCACCACCCCAAGTTTCTGTGTCGCTAGAAATTATTTTAAGGCCTCTGTGAATACCAGTCAAGTCTTCTCCAACTGAGCCACATTCCTGGTTCCTCATTTAGCTTTTAAAAGTTACTAAACATAACTTTTCCTCTCACATATAGTTCAGAAGTAATCATTGATCATTATTATAGGATTCAATGACAAAATGCAAATACACTACTTAACACACCATCCATGTGGGATTAGTATTAAGACTATCCATACTATTAAGCACTCTAGATTTTATAAGAAATTCAGAGTGCATGCCACCTGTTGGCTATTTTTTTAAAATATATATTTATTGTCCATAATGAGTTACATTATTTAGTGGGCAAACAATGCATTGATATCCTGAATTCCCCAATTCCCCCCTCCCCATCCCTGGTCAGTTGTATATCCTCCTCTGTGGGCTGTCTGTATTAGTCCTGTGGCAAGGGATCCTGGATATCCTAGTACTCAGCCCGGTTCTCCTGGCCCAAGTGTGTTGTTACTGAGGGGTGCCATGCCTCTGGACAGTCTCCCCTACCATGGCTCTTTTAAATATTCTTTTATTTATTTGCAAGAAGAGAGAAATAGAAAGAAGATAGACAGAGGAATGGGTAGACCAGGGTCTTTAGCCACTGCAATCATACTCTAGATGCACAGACTGTGCATGTGGCTTTATGTGGGTACTAGGGCATTAAGTCCTGCTCCTTAGGCTTTACAGACAAGCACCTTCACTGAGCCCACCTGCTGGCTACTTTTGATACTTGCTCCAGCATTCTTCTCCCTCCCTGTGTGTTTAAAGAACAGGTATGTGCTGCCTTATGGGCAGTGTTGGGTTAAGCCTGTGGGGTACCTGGATAAGCGGTTCGGTAAGGGAGGACACCATCACCATGAGCTCAGGGTCAAGCCCACCAGAAGCCCTAGCCTCACACAAGTTGTCCTTTCCACACTGACCTCTGGAATTAGGGTTCTGGCAACTGTCTCTTATCCTCTGCTCACCTCTCATGTGCAGCACACTGATGTCTGATTCACCTCGAGGAGCTATGCTGTCCCAAATCTTTCCCACTGTTAGCTCCTTTGATCCCACTCTCCCATGTTCTCATCTGAACGTGACCGCTAATTCCCAGTGTATCATCTCCCCATTTGCTCTTTGAAGCAACTTCATGAATAGCCTTTCATTTCACATAGGAAGCTGCTGAGGCTTAGAACAATTAAACTCACTTCCCAAAGTCAATTGCTTAATTAATGGCAATGTCAAGACCAGAGTTCCATTTTTTTTCTGACTCCAAAGTCCATGGCCAGTTGACCATGCCATGTTTTCCCTTGGTCCCTTCACATTTACTAGACCCCATTTTCTCAAGGGCAAGGCCATTTATTCTTTTATTGATCAGATTATCTAACTTCATGACATTCTAAGTATTGCAGGCAATGAATATTTTTTTAAAAAATATCCACCAAATACAATTATATTTGAAGGTTACTTTTAGGGCGGCATAAATACCACTTAATACAGTACTTCATGTCACATAACTTGAACATATTGTTTTATTATATGGCAATAATCTTGCTTCTCATGCATCGGACTGCCAAAAAATTACGCCCAGTGACTGAGGGAAGTGCTCTTGGTGGGTGGTAGGGGAGAGGGGAGCATGACTTCATAAGGAAGGCTGGGGAATTGCTCCTGCTGGTTGAGGCCTTTCCTTCTCCTTCTCTCATCCTCTCTCTGGGTTTTCTGAAACGTAAAGTTCTCCGTGACTCTGGCTGTGGATGAAAGAGGGGGATTTGTGGTTGGAGAGAAGCTGGGGGAGGTGGGAGTATTTTACTGTGTTGTGAATTCTGTTCTCTTCCTGCATTCTCGAATCTGATTTCCTACAGGAAAGTTCAGGTCTGTTTTGTGAATTGATGAATGACTTTGAGCTGTTAATTTAATTGCTTCCTAGTAAGACACTAATGACCTTTTGTTCCACTAAATACTAGTGTGCTTAGTTATAAATTAACCATAACTAAACACTTAGATCTCCAAAACTTAACAATTCATATTGCTCAGGTCTAAGCTGTAGCAGCTAGAGTTGGCATTATATATGGCCTGCGGATTTAGCTGGTAAAATCTCTAGTAGGAGGAAAGGCCATTAAATTTCTCATAACAGCAAACCTAGGGGGAACAAAAAGCTGACCGCAACATGAGTAGACAAAAGAACCCAACAAAGTAGAAAAATATCTCAACAAATTTTTAGGTCTTACCAATTCTACTGGCTGTGTTCAGCCTAGGAGATAGAGGTTTGATGCTTAGATATTTCTGGTCCCAAATTCCTAATAGCATTTTTATTTTTGGTGGGGCCACCAAGTATGGGGTGGGGTACTTAAAATAAAATTTTGGGTCTTCACAATTATTGATTCTTCACCAGGTTTTCAAGAGCAAGGGCATATTTGTAGATGTATAAATATCAGGTCACCACTTTTCTGCCGCTTTTGCTTGGCTGTTTAGTGTTGATCTGAAGGGTCATTGGAAATAGGGAACAGACACTCCTGCTAGACTTTTGTGGGCTTCCTCTTGGAATATTTCCAGGTCATATCTCCTCCCAGAGGCCTGTAACTAAATGGGAAAGCCAAGCCTTTGGCAACAGAACTTAGGCAAGGGCTTGGGAGATTTATTCTCTGCCTTCACTGAAATAACGCTTTCTCATCAACTAGGAATTCTCCCCAAGCTCCAGGACAAATATTTTTGGAAACCTAATGATATTTGATTTTTTTTTTTTTGTAAACTAAGACAAAGATAAGGTGCGTGTTTGAGAACATAAGGGCATGAATGTTACTTCCCACTACTTGCCCAGGTATATGTGATTCCAAAACTGTCTATATAGATGGAGAAGCTGCCACAGATTCCCAGCAGGCCACAGCCTGAGAGAAAGAAAGCGCTGGGCCCCTGGGAATGCAGACCTCCCACAAGGACTTGATCTCAGGACATGGCCTATATGAAATCTGAGAAGCCTGTGACACACCTACACCTGAAGGCCATAGATAACCTAAAGCCTGAACTCGGGTTGATGATACAGAGGGAATGAAGGATTGTCTAAGCCAAACCTTTAGTATTATTATTAGTATTATTAGTAGTAGTATTAGTAATCATTCCCATTCTCAAACTAAAATAAAAAATAAGCACTTAACACTTTGATGACCATATTATGTGTTAGGTCAAATGCTCACTAAGGGCTGATAGTTATTAGAAAAGAATAATGCCCAATTTTTTTTATTGAGTGTGTGTGTGTGTAGTATGTGTTCTGTGCTGTGCACATGTAGTGTGTATACGAATGGGGTGTGTATGCATGTGGAGGTCAGCAGAGAGCATAGGGTGTCCTCTTTTATGGCTAACACATTTTTTCCTTGATGAAGACCCACACTGAGCACAGAGCTGCTCTTTTTATCAGTGTATCTAATTGACCAGAGCTCCAGTGATTCTCCTACTTCTGCTCCCCTTAGGACTGAAGGTACAGGCATGTGTGCTCATGCTTGGCTTGATATGTAAGGGCTGGCATTGAACTAGGCTTGCTTGTGCCAGCACACACTATGGCATCACCTCCTCAGGTTCTGCAAGCACTCATCATGGCATCACCTCCTCAGGTTCTGCAAGCACTCACCACGGCATCTCATCTCAGAGCCACTTCTCACCTGATCTTCCAGTCTCAGTCTGTGTCTTCCTTCTCTTCCCAAGCCCAAACCTTCTACGGGCTCCCTGGACCAGTCAAAGCCAAAGTCAGGATTCTCCGTCTCCCCACATACCCTGCCTTGTCCATCTCCTGCCAGCCGGCCTCCTCTCAGCCACTCAGGGTCTTGCTTGTTTTTCAGTGTGTCCGAAACATCCTTGCCTCCATATTTGTCTGAAATACTCTTTCCTTGTAAGACTTGCTTCTGTCATCTCTCTTAGCTTTTGTTGGCTCTCTCAGTGAAGTCTTTGCAGCACATTTATTAAACACTTCACCAGCAAGGTGTGGTGATATGTGTCTATCCTCACAGCTACTTGAAAGCTGAACCCAGAGGCATCACTCCAACCTGGGAGTTCAAGTCCAGCCTAGAGACCAATGAATGATGATCAAGTCATGGTAAATATAACACATGGATGAATCTCAAGTTTATTGGGAGGGCCAGAAGAAGCCAGAGTAGATGATGAAAGCCTGTGAAAGCAAGCATTTACACAAAACTCATCTGTTGGGAGCTGGAGAAGATGAACGGATGTCTTGGAAAAAGGATGAATGGACATGATGAGATGCAGAGAGGCGAGCTTCCTGAGCAGCTATGAGGCATGTCTGTGACTGAATGCTGGATAGATTAACTGCCATGACTATGAGCATGGTTTCATAGCGGAACAAACATGTCAAAAACGACACCCATGGATTTGCGTCTCTTATTGTGTCTCTTACTGATCAATAAGTAAAAGTGGAAGAGAAATAATATTGTCTTAAGATAGTAGAGGAATGGGTTTCCCTTTAACTGGGATGAAGAGCTACTTCAGGGGTGGGGAGACAGACATCCCAGTTTGGTTTTGGGTGAGATCTCTTTGAGAGACTTGCTGATAACCCAGTGAAGGGTTGGAAATTCAATCAGAAGTGCTGGAAAGAAGACTGGGCTGGAGATCGTTGTCATTGTCCCTGGAAAATGGCCCTGGGAGGCATGCAATGAGTATTTGTCATTGCCTTGGGAGACATTCTGAAATTATTCAACTTCTTATTTACGACCTACTCTGCTTTTCTACAGGTGAGGATAATGGGACTATGCAACACATCCCACTGTATACGGGAGTCATGTGCAAAGCTGTACTTCTCAAGGTCAACTGACTCATCACTGTACAGTGTGATAATCTGATATGGTACATGTCTGTACATATGTGTATGAGGATCACAGCAAGACAGTTGACAGTTACATATCTTCAGACACTCATCATTTCTGTATGTTGAGAGGCTTGGAAATCTTCTCTTTCTAGTTCTTTAAAAAATACTTAAAGTAAGCCCAGCATGGTGGCACACGCCTTTAATCCCAGCATTTAGGATGCAGAGGTAGGAGGATTGCCGTGAGTTCGAGGCCACCCTGAGACTACATAGTAAATTCCAGGTCAGCCTGGACTAGAGTGAAACCTTACCTTGAAAAACCAAAAAAAAAAAAAAAAAAAATTAAAGAAATTGCTGCATACTACTACAGTCCCATTGCTGTATTCTAGTACATTAGAATTTATTCTCTGCTCTAATAGTATTTTGGCACCTGCTATTAATCTACCCTCTCTCCTGTCCACGATCACTCATAATGTTTAATGGTCACTAATATCTTCTTCAATGAAATCATTTTTCCCTGATGAGGGCATCTTCTTTAAAGTGTCTCTGGGTTATTTACAAAAGATCCCTTAGACTGGCTTGTGGTGGATGCTCAGGATCCATCACAAAGCTTTTTCTAGTCATGGAGTTTGAAACCTAATGCTTAAAAGTCCACGCTAATGACCTCATAATTGTTTTAATAGATTTTCAATGAAGTGGGAAGTTCTTTGCTAATTTCTCAACGAAGTGTGAAGTATGGTAAAGTATGTGAGAAATCCATTCTCCTGCCTGTGAATTTGTCTCTGTCTCTATCAAATACAGCTTTAGTTACTTTATCCATACAATGGCCCTAGGTGTGTGAGCATTAAACAGTCTGTTTTACCTTTGTCTCACAGGTGGGATAGGGGCAGGTGAGGCCATGTCTCACAGGTGGGATAGGGGCAGGTGAGGCACAGTTTCCATGATAGGATATCCTGTGCTCTGAAGTGGTCAGCCAGCTTTCCTGTATCCAACTTGATCAAGGCATTTCTCTGGCTTCTTGCCTGGAAGGGAATTTATATTCCTTCAGGCCTTTTCACTCTCTGCTCCTAATACCTTACGTCCAGAGGACCGAATGTTCCAAATGTGCCCTTCCAATTCCTGTGAAAGAACATTTCTGAGTAATAGACATCGGTGCTCTCATTGAAGCTTACTGCTGTGTTAAGCTCTTTTGGGCTGTGCATTTCTGCTGAGAAAGATTAAGGACAAGATACCTTTCCTTACAATGTTGGAAGTGTAGGGAATGCACAGCCCCCTGAGCTATGAAATTATCTCCTTCTGTCTTTTTTTGGCAGCAGGCAGCATTCAATATATTTGGAGGGCATGGAATGGCCACTTGATGTTTCTTGTCTAGGTCTCTTGGGCTCTGAGTTGGGGTCCTCTAGGTCAGCTCTTCAATAGATATATTTCTAAGAGTCCATTGAGGACATTGACAATTCCACTCTAGGGTAGAACACAGCTCATGACAAGGCCGTTGTGCCTTAGGCTGTAGTCAGTAAGTTTAAGGTGATATTATGACTGCATTGATCTCAGAGTTCTGAATTCCATCAAGCAGTTGCAGCCAACTAACATGCTATAATTGCTTTGGATTAGGTCCCTTGGGAACGGACTCAGAGATGGAGATTTGTATATGGCATGTCTACTGGGGAGAGGACCTGCAGGGAATGCAGGGGATGTAGGGGATTCAGGGTAATGTGTGGAGATGCAGGGGAGGCAGGGGTGCAGGAGGTACAGAGGATGCAAAGGGTGCAGGGGATGCAGGGGATGCAGGTGGTGCAGGGGATGCAGGTGGCACAGGGGATGCAGGGGATGCAGGGGGAAGGAATGGGTGCTGGGATTACTTGATGCATTTGCCATGGAGGCCTCAATCCATCCTACAGAAAACTCTGGATTTGAAGTGTTCTTGCAGTGTTGCCCTAGACTGAGGAAAATGCCTGGGATTTCACACATACCCATCAACCAGCAGCTGCTTCAGGCTGCCCTAGAGGAGAAATCTATATGAGCTCTCTCTTTGGCAGAGGGAGCGTGAATTATTTTTCTCATTGCTGGGATCAAATACCTGGCCAGGAGCAATTGAACCATAGAAAGATGTCTTTTGGCTCACAGTTTGAGGGTGCAGTCCATCACGGCAGGAGAAGCGCCAAGCTTGGAGTGGCCCTTGGCTATGGTAGCAGGAGAACAAGGCTGCTTCTCCTATCTGAGCCCATCAGGAGGCAGAGATGGAAATGGTGGTCATAGATCTTCTCCTTTTACCTTTTAATTCAGATTGGAACCCAGCCTCCTGGGTGGTTTTACTATGTTTACTGTGGAGCTTCGCTCATAGAAATCTCTCTAAAAACACCTTCCTAGAGATACCCACAGGTGGGACTCCTAAGTGACTTTAACCAGCAAGGTTAATCATGATGAATGCAAGCCATGGAAGAGGAAGGTTCTGGAATTGGAGATGACTATGTACAGGTCATGGTCCTCAACACCCATAGTACATATAACATTGAGAATGATGTCTTAGTCCTGAAGAGGAGATCTGGCCATGTGTACCAACATGCCTTTAGTAATGTGTGACAAGATAGGAGAATGCTTAGATAGTGACAACTGTAAACTTTCATTTTACCATGAAGTCACACTACAATTTTAACTAGCCATAAGAAAAATAAATAGCCCAATGATTTGTTCTCTACTTGCATTGTTGTTGATTTTAAATCTTCACAGCATCTTGTAAAATTAGAAATGCCATCATTTGTCTTGAACCTTCAGTGTGACAGTGTGCATCGTTGGAGATCACACAGCTAGTGTTTGACTCACATGGCCTGACACGGTTGTGTGCCCGTCAGGTCTCACTAACTGTGTTCCCTAAACATGCATTGCTGTTTGTTTCCTGGCATTTGTAGGAAACCATTCTTTCAAACCTGGCACTTTGCCTTGCTTGTCTGCTCATTAAATGCTCATCCTTCAAGGTGCATTTGGAAGACCATTTCTGCTCAGAAACTGTCCTGAGCTGAACTTGGTCACTACTAATCTCACAACACTTTAATGTGACATCCAACAGGTGACAGATGCGCATTTGTTAAGTGAAAGCATAGTTCATATCCTCGCTTATATTGCTATGTTTGAGAGCTTGCTGTATGCTTTGCTTCTACTAGGCTGGCTGCCCATGAAGTAGGAACTCTCTGTCTCCAATGGAAATCTAGATGTATATTCAAAGCATTTCTCTTAGCTAACCACCCCAGGTATCACCATATGAAGTTGAAGTAGAGGCTGGACAAGTAGTTCAATCAATAAAGTGTCTGCATTACAAGAATGAGGACCCAAGTTTGATTCCCAGAACACACATAGGCAAGCTCACACTTCTAACCCCAGCAATAAAGAGTCATGAGAAACCAGTCTAGCCTAATGAGGCCACAGTAAGAGACCCTGTCTCCAAAATAAAGGTGATTGGTGTCTGATTGGTTGTCCTCTGGCCAACACTCACACACGTTCACGCGTGCACACGCACACACACAAACACACACATGCACACATGTGCACACCAACACCACAAAAGAAATATTAAATACTATCTCCAGATTTTTCCCAACTCAGAACTCTTTTATTGTTGAATTCATGTTTCATCTTTGTTGTTGTTGTTGTTGTTGAACACAACTAGTCCCCTTTGGTCCACCTTTCAGTGAGTATGAGTGTTATCTGGAGTCATTCAAGTTCTCAGCACCTAAGATGTTATATTAATACACGTGTCACCTTCAGTATTATAAATACCAGGAGGGAGACACTCTATGGGAAATGACCCTAGAATCCCTCTCTCTCTCTCTCTCTCTCTCTCTCTCTCTCTCTCTCTCTCTCTCTTTCTTCTTTCTTTCCTTTTTTCTTTCTTTCTTTGTTTCTTTCTTTCTTTCTTCCTTCCTTCCTTTCCTTCCTTCCTTCCTTCCTTCCTTCCTTCCTTCCTTCCTTCCTTCCTTCTTTCTTTCTTTCTTTCTTTCTTTCTTTCTTTCTTTCTTTCTTTCTTTCTTTCTTTCTTTCTTTTCTTTCCTTTTTTTCCACTGTAGTGCTCTGTACTTTGACTCAGACCCTGGTTGAGTGGTACAGTACAGGCAATATTTATTATTTTTTATGTTAAAATGTAAAATAGGCCATTTGTTCTCCACTTCTGTAAAGCTCCCTCATTTTACTTTGCCTAATACCCGTGCTTCCTTCCTTAAAGCCACATGCTTATCTATGGATATTTCAGCTCCAGGCTTCTGGTTTTGGTCTAATATCTCTGGTTACGAATGGATAAAAGTGGCAGGTTGAGAGAGTCCCAGAGATGCCCTAAAATATGAATTGTTCTATCCTGCTCCCTGAATTTTTTATTATTACTGTTCAAACCAGTGTTATACCCAGTCTGTATCTGAAAATATCAAGGGTATTTTGAGTCATTTTACCTTGCATTTTCTTTGTTGAGAATGTCCTATATATGGACAGGATTTTGGTTTGGAACACTGGCTTTGCTCTTGAAAATGCTGAGGTTGTAAGGTGTTTGCTATTCAGTGACCTTGGCAGTTGCCAGGCCCACTCTAAGCTGTACAACTTGGCTGACAGCCATGTTAGAAGGAGGGTCCTTCTATCCATCCTCCTCTGTACTTACTCCTGGAAGAAACTGAGCTGGAAACTCAAACTCCATGCCCACATCCCCAGTTTACTAAACTGATCACATAAATCTTCTGAATTCAAAGCAGAGATAAGCTGGAATCTCTAAATTCTTTGCAGCAACTTCAAACAGGACTAGAGATGATGATGGATTCTTACTAAACAGGACCTTGGCAATTTGGCTGTGGAACAAAGCAAGGGCTGTCACCATGGACACATACCTGACGTTTCATTGATTTCTGAGTTGAAAACTGACCAGTGTCTGCAAGATTTCTCCCATCAGACCAGTTAGGAAGGTGTTTTTGTTGTCGTTGTTTTTTGTTTTTTCAAGGGTGTGTCTTCCTCTAGCCCAGGTTGACCTATGTGGTCTCAGGGTGGCCGGAAACTCATGGAAATCCTACTTCTGCCTCCTAAGTGCTGGGATGAAAGGTGTGAGCCACCACGCCTGGCTCAATTTTGCAGTTGATGTAAAAATGTACCCTGAAGTGTTCTTCTCCTTTTGTGGGATGGTACAGACTCAAGTTAGCCTCTGGCATTGACTTACTTTGCATAAGGGCTGCCAGGAGTTGTAGGAGTGTAGACATAGCCATACCTTGTGCCTTCTGCTTGCTTGCTTTCATGCTTGGATTATCGGAATTCCTCACTGTTTTTGGAACACTTACACACTATCTGCCTGGCTCACCAAATCAGCTTCTTGGAAGAAAAGCACCTTCTTCCTGGAAGTTCTCCCCCTTGGGTTTCATGTGGCATGGATCACACTCGAAGGAAGTAAGTGGGGGCTATTGTTGGGGGCTTTTTTCCTGTCAAAAATTAATGTTGAAATTTAATCCCTAGTAAGAGTGTTGACAGATACGGCCCTTATGGGACAATTGAGTCACGAGAACTCTGTGCCTCATGGATGGATTAGGTGCTAGGTTCTCCTGTGAAAGGATTTGTCAGAGGAATTCAACCCTTTTGCTCTCTGTCGCCTCCCACAACTAAGGGCACAATGGTCCCTCTCTCTGAAGGACATAGCAACAAGAGGCTTCATCACTATCTTTGTAACAGATGCTGTTCTCATATCAGAGCTCAACTACAGGGAAACCAGTTTGAAATTGGTTCCTGATCCAAGGGTGGATGAGATAATACGCTTGGATGGAGGAAGAGTTGAAAGAAGGGATCAGCCTGAATGCTCCCTAGGAATGTGATTGTGGAAGGCTGTGTCCATTGTGAGTGGTATGGGAACAGTACAGCCTTCGTGGTAATGGTTGGCATGAGAGGGCAGCTTCCATGGCTGAAATGAGAGGAATGATGCCCAGTATCTCTGCACCCTGTCAGTCCATTAAGTATCTGATCCCACAGGGGTCGTGCTCAGTGGGTCCAAAGCATTGCTCACACATTTGCTTTTTTTCTTCTCTTGAAATATCTGAAGCTTAATCCCAGTGTGAAGAGCTGTCATTTTCTTCCCAGACAGGAAGCTGAACTGTCTATTCGAATACCCCAGAGCTTTCTGAACTCACAAACCTTTCATTATAAGTACTTGTCTAACTTACAGGGAAGTTACGTGGAGTTCTTACCATGCACCTTGCTTAGGATGCAGTTCACGCGTCTGTAGCTCTGGCCTTGGTACCTGGGCCCCTCAAAGGAAGCTGCCTCTGCAGAGGTCACTGAAACTGTCCTTTGAATGTGCAGGGTGAGGCTCACTAAAGGAAGGTGTTAATCCTCCCCAAGAATACACATAGACACACATACTATAGCCTTGCTCTTAAAGAAAATTCCATAGCTACCCAAAGAAAAACAGTGAACATTTAAAAAATTAGTTCCTTAAATCATTTAAAATATTGATGAAGAATTTCTGCTATGTGTTGCTGCTGTGTGAGGGACAAGCTGATTTTTGGTGCTCTGGAATCAGATGTCTGGAAGATGAAGCATCAAGATGGGTGATGGGGGCCTGATAGGAGGGTTAGCCAGCTACCCAGGTGCAGTGGCTTGAGCCCCCCACAAACCCAAGTGTTGTCAAGCAGACAGAGCCTTGCTGGAGGAAGTATGTTGTTGGGGGTGGGCTTAGGGGTGTTATAGTAGCTCCCACTTTCCAGAGTTTGGTTCACTTTCTTTCTTTTTAAAAATATTTTATGAGAGAGAGAGAGAGAGAGAGAGAGAGAGAGAGAGAGAGAGAGAGAGAGAGAGAGAGAACGAGAACCAGGGCCACCACCCTGTGGGTCTGGCTTATGTGGGTCCTGGGGAATTGAACCTGGGGCTTTAGGCACTGGAGGCAAGTGCCTTAACCACTGAGCAATCTCTACAGCCTTTTTTAAAAAAATATTTTATTTGGTTCACTTTCCTGCTGCTGTTTTTCTGGTGAAAGTGACTTCCAGCCATGCTTTTCCTGCCATCATGGAGCTTCCCCTTGAGACTGTGAGCCTTACAGAATTTTCACTTCCATCAGCTGCCTTTTGTTGGGTGCTTTATCTCAGCAAGGAGAGGGTAATGACAACTCCAGGTCACTCATAAGCAGGAGTGATAAGGTGCGGATCTAAGGCAGAGTTTAGGAGCGGATCTAAGCCAAAGGTCATATGCAACCCTCATCTACTCATTCTTTATTAAACAAATAGTTATTTGTTTCCTACCTGCAAGACCTGGAGAATGCATCAGCCCCACATCAGGGAATATGACACACTCGAATCTCTTCAAGTTATGACAGTAGGGTACATTTTAATCATCTCCCCATTGGTGCTGATAATATCAAGCACTGACCTTCATGCTTCTTTGACAGTGCGTAATGTGCTACCAAATTTCATGTATTCTGCAGTTTGATCTTATCCCAACATTAACCCTTCGAGTCTCTCTTCTGCTGCAGGGAGACTTTCTCTTCTTGTCCATTAGTAAGTTTTCAAAAGCTCAGAAAATGGTAATGTTACACAGCCAGCATTTAGGATATCAGGATCTTCTCCCTGATGGCTTTGTCATTGTCTGATGTTCTGAATGGTTTGATTTGATTTGATTAGCCCAAAAGGGTTTGGTCCTGGAAAAGCTGAACTTGAGAAACTTCATGCAGTCAAAGTGGTACCACATACATCTCATAGCATGGAAGCAAACTGAAATTTTTGCTCTTTTATCTTTGCATGAGTGGTAGTCCTGTGTGTGTGTGTACACTGCTTTGTGCCTCTCCAGTGTTCCAAGTATTAGGTGAACTCATTTAGTAGAAAGTGTCATTAAGGGTGAGATGAAGTGACATAGTGTGGCCAGGAGCCTGGTCAGGCATATTATGATTGTCCTAGAGGCCTGAGCCACCATGTTGTTTGGGGGCCTGGTGGTCATTTTCTAGTCTCTCTTAGGTTTTTTCAGGCTCTTTTGAAGTGTAACATTGGTGACATGGAATTCTTGCTCTCATGAAGAACTAGACATGCAAGAGTATATTAAATAAGTTGCATCTCAGTAATGTTGACAGAACTGTCTCCTGTTTCAACCACTGTCGTCTCTTGAAGTTAAATTTGACCTCTTTAAACTAATATTTAATCATCATTCGCAACACTTAAGGTGCCCTGGGTATATATCAGAATCATGCTCAGAACTTGAACTCTGTTAAAACCCAAGAAATCGTTTGTATTCTCCTCTTAATATGCCAATTTTTGTCCTCTTTCTCTATGGTCCTGCACCATGTGAGACAGCACCACCTATTTGTTCTTTTCATGAAGAAAAATTGTTTGACATGTTTTTCCTTTTCTTTCTCTTTCTTTCTTTCTTTCTTTCTTTCTTTCTTTCTTTCTTTCTTTCTTTCTTTCTTTCTTTCTTTCTTTCTTTCTTTCTTTCTTTCTTTCTTTCTTCTTTCTTTCTTCCTTCCTTCCTTTCTTCTTTCTTTCTTTCTGTCTGTCTGTCTGTCAACAGAGTCCTTTCAGTCTTAAGCATTTCCTTTCTCTAGCACCTGGAGTATTTGATCAGCTTGTCTCTGTCCCAGCTCCCCACAGAGAACCAGGAGAGGACCACAAAGGACATTTTGTTTGTTTCAACTCAGCTGAGTTCTTATGCTTCACCTTCCAGTTGGACAAACATGATACGAACCTGAAAAGCAGAAAGTCAAACTTTGAAAGGTTTTCTCAGCAGAGCCACATGCTTTGGAAAGCAAGCTGATTTATTCAGCCTCTTGATTCTCCGAGTGAAGAAATCAAGTGCCTAATTGATGTAGGATTGGCACAATTCCTCTTGAAAAGTACGGAACAGCCCTTCCAGAGTCCCTGCCCTCCTGAATGCCTGCAGCGCCCCAGGGGATATTCACACAGAGACCTTTCCACAACACAACTTCAACCCACAGATTTCAAAGTGGCTGCAGGTGTAGGGGTATGTTAGGTTGATTAAAATGGATATGTGGATGTCCTAACCAGGGGCTTTTTCAGCTTATTTTAGGAAAACCTTTATATTCTGTGCTTGCAATAAGAGCAAGAGATGGGGAGAAAATCTTAGGGAAATAAAAAAGCAGCAAATAAGTTATTTCCATATAACATCCCAGAGAGCTCACACATTTTTATGTATTCTGACAACAATATGCAGACTTTTTTTAAACTCTCCAGATATTTCAACTATAATGATCTTTCCGAGATCTTCACTGGTTTTGAAATGACGAGCTCTAAGAGTGAGGGGCCTAGAGCAAGGAGCAAAACTCTTGAAAGTCTAGGAAGTTATTTTTTTATTTTATTAAATGACTCATAAATACCAGGGATAAAATTATAGTCGTTACTACAAGCTCATTTTAATTAAAATGAACATTTCATATTTCTGGGATATGGAACTCTATTCTGAATTCATTATTGCAGGGTCTGGATAGATTCAAACTCTCTGAACCTAAACTCTCATGGGAATAAATACGCATTAGGGGATGCAGAAAATGGGGCCACTAATGGGCTGGATTAGCTTAGCCATCCTGTGACCTCAGGTGCCTTTTTAAAGTTCTATCTGCATTAGGTCTTGCACCTTAAAAGTGGGCAGGTTTGTTGCAGGCACGTCATAGATGGTGCTGAAATGGCCAGTGTGTTAGAGGGGAGACCTTTAGGAGCACTGGGCTTGGTTTATATCCTCTTCATGTTCTACCTCGAAGTCTGACCATGTCTGCATCTTAATAAACTCTCCTTGAGCTGACTCTGGGGCTCTTGCTTCTCCTTTTACAAGTCATACCATAAGGGATTCATCCTGTTTGGAATTGGCCAATAGAAAATCAGGTGTTTAGAGGCAAAGGAAAGCACACACTGGCCATTTCAGCACCATTATTCACATCCTGTGGGAGGAAGAAGGATGCTCCCAAAGTGAACAGTGCCTAATCCCCAACACCTGTGAATGTCTTTAAGTCCCGTGGTCAAAAGGCTCCTGCAGGTTAAGTTCAGGATCCTGAGATGGGGTGGTATTGAGTTGGCTTTTCTTGAGGAGATTAATCTCAGATTGGGCACAGAAAAGAGACCCAAGTAACATTCCACAAAAATGTAACTTGGAGTTACTGACCGAGCATGGGTGACGGGTTATTCACAGGAACGTAAGTGATGCAAAGGCAGCTGCACTCCCAGAAAGCCCATCCCAGCATGGGTGAAGACTTATGCTGCTGAATCCCGGAGCTCACTGTGGTGCTTGAAGGCAGCACAGCATGGAAGTCTCTTCTTCCAGCGCTTCTGTAACCTTGTGGAGGGGCCTTGTGAATCTTGTAAGGTTCAAGAGCTTCCTGAGACACGTTGAGTTGTTTCCTTCAGTCTCCTGAGCTTCCCTCTTCCCTCCAGGAGGCAATGTTTTAATGAGCAGGAGATTGCTATACAACAGGATGTTTTCCTAGGTGGCCCAACCTAGTAGCCACAGGGTCCTGTTCAGAGAAGAATGGCGAACAGAAAGAGAGGAGGGTATCTTAGTCCCCAAGGGCTTTAAAGATGCTGTTGGTTTAGATGGCTGGAAGGAGCCACGAGCTGAGGAAGGAAAGCTTCATACAGAGGCTGGAAAAGAGGAACAATCTTGTAGATATTCCAGAAGATACCAGCATTGCCAATACCATCACGCAGTCCAGTAAGAAAGACTCATTTCAGACATCTGCCTTCCAACACTATATGTTAATAGGAATTATGTATGAGTTGTGCATTTTTACTCCACTGAGGTTGCTGTGGCTTGTTCAGTATCCTGGGGCTATCATTTTATCATTTGATAATGACAATGGATAGAAAAAAAATGACCACTCTATCCGACCCCTCCTTCAGATGTAATCTACTATCTTCAGGGGGAGCATGGCTCCTGAGAACTTTAATGTCCAGCCTGCAGATATAATTTGTCTTTATTTTCTTCATCATGATGAGTTTCACCTCTTCCTATGCATCACCTCACGCCTTACAGAAGGATCTTCCAAACTGAAATTTGATCGCATTACGTTCCTGCTTGGACTTTTCAACACTTTCACATTGTTTTTAAGATAAAGGGGAAATTTCTCAGCATGGTCTGATTAAATCCCTGCCTACGGAAGCCTAGCACACCTCACTCTTAGACATTGGGTTTGTTCATAGCAAGTGCCTAACTATTGCCTCAAGCTTTGGCTTCCCACAATGTTTTGTTTTAATCCCAATGTTCTTTCATTAGAGCTCATAGTTTTGAGCTTTCAGGGTGCCTCACACGTAGAAGGGTTTTGCAGATATTGCTTCACAAAGCTTCATGTAGTAGGTGCTGCTGTTACTCCCCATTTACAGATGGGAAACCAGGTACAGAAAAGTGAAGCAGGTTGACCACAGTCATGCATGGACTCAATGATGGAACCAGGGAAAATGACTGGGGATAATGTCTGGGAATAGCACTGAGGCAGGAGAGAGTGAGCAGGGAAGGAACCAAGCCAAAGTAAGGGTACAGTGTCACTTAAAGACTTCCATGGGTGGCTTTGCATTTGCTCCTGCTGGACCCTTCTAAACAATAGTCCCATGTGGAATTCCTGCAGGGCCTCTGGTCTCCAGTCCCTGTGGGAAGGCTGATGAAACATGGTTCCAAGGTCCCTGAAGGTCAGCCATGATGGGTAGATGCTCGGGCTGATAAAAAGCAGCAGGATAGAAGAAATGCGTCAGAGAGTAGCATGGGCAGCCAGGTGGGAAAAGGCTGTAATCTTTATTTTTGTCTTGTTTTAGTCTATTTATTTATTTGCAAACAGAGATGGAGGGAGAGAGAGAGAATGAATAAATGAGCACAGAGGGCCTCTTGCCATTACACACAGTTTTTGTCCATCTGGTTTTACATGACATTGGGGAATTGAATCCAGACCCTCAGGCTTTGCAAGCAAACTCCTTTAACCACTGAGCAATCTCTCCTGCCCAGGAAGTGTTTCCTTTGGAGTTTCTTTATATAAAGTCCACTACCAGAAAGGGTGCTTACTTTGGACGAATGACTTCTTCACAGTTAATTCTTCCTGGAAACATGCTCACAGACCTGCCCAAGAGGTGTTTCTGTTACTTGATTTCTAATCTGGTCAAGTTGACAACAGACCTCAACATTATAAAGGGCCATGCTATATAAATTTTTATGTTTAGATAAATGCCATTTTACTCTTACTATTATAGTTTTTAATCATTATTTTTTCAGGTATTATGCAAACATATATTGGTTGCTATCATTTGTTATATATTTTCCTATGGAAAAAATCAATAACAAGCTAACCAAAGGCAAATCAACACAGGTATCCCACAAAGAAGAACCCTAGAGTTCTTATACTGGCACCAACCCCACCCAAAGTTTTACTGCATGACATCCAATGGAGGGAAGGGGAGAGAAAGAGCAGAAACTGACTTAATGAGGTCACTTGGGTTGACTCTTCTCTCTTTCTTCTCTTCTTTAAAGGCAGAAAGTACTGCTCTTGGATTAGGTCAAAGTAAATACCTTCTCACAGAGTTACTGGAAGCAGCAGATTTGAGCAGGCGGTGAATACTGGGAATGTTGGTGGCAGCTGCAGGGAGTGGTCCAGGGCCATCAGGAGAGATGTCCTCTGGAGACAGGCCTCTGACTGAGCTGCCCAGTCAACCATTGCTGTCTGAGGAAATGGTGCTGCTGACATTGTTGGAATGAGGTATGTGCAGACCCCTGATAGGCTCACTAAGGAAAGTAAAATGAAGAATTACCCGGAAGAATTCTACAGGAATTCTGTGGTTCCCCAGCATCTTAAGAATGAAAAAAAAATGATTCTTTTCAGAGTCTATTTGTTTCACTGCTGGAGATCAGGGAAACATGAAGTAAGGGCTGTTTTTCAACTCTCAGGCAGAGAAATCACTAATTCATTTCTTTCTGGGGTCAGAGAACCGGGTCTCCTTTTATCAAAAGAAAATTATTCCACAGAGAAAGCACTGCCATTATGAAGAGGAAGGGAGCCCAGAATTTCTAGTAACTCAACTGCTTCTGCTCTTTAATTGATTTTTAGGCTGGATCTTGCTTGCTAGTTATCTTTCTAGAAAGTCAGAACTAACTAGCTTTCATCATGATCATGAGGAAGTCATTAAATTATATTTTCTTAGCACTGAACACACACACACACACACATACACACACACACACACAATTTACTCACCTATACCTCTTCTCACAGGTCACTTTTGTCTTATCAGTTGAACCTGAACTCAGTCCAAAGAGCTCCTATTGGACTGTGATGAATTCTTGGAACAAGAAAAGGACAAAGTTTATGTCTGAATGGCTAACAATCACCTCTATGAGAAAAAAGTTGGAAAAAGAAAAATTTATTCATTTAGCCGTTCGATTGACAAATGTCTTGAGGGCCTGTTAACGGACTAAGTCATGACTCCTTTCCAGTGTTAAATCCCTAACCCAAATATGGCTGCATTGTAAAACAGGCACTTTAGGAACACTATTAAGATTAAGTGAGATCTAAGAGTGTGATCCTAAATCTACAGAACAGGTGGTCTTGTAAGAAGAGGAAAACAGACCAGAGAGCTCTCCTCCCTCCGTTCCTCCTGTGTGCATATAGATGTAAGCGCTGGTGAGGACAGCAAGAGGAAAACCCAGATCTAAAGCCAATCCCAAAGGCACTTCTGGCCAGCAAAACTATGAGAAAGTCAATTTATTTTGTTTAAAACACCTAACTTGTGGCAGTGGTGGCATACGTATGTGCAAGTGATGTGCATGTACACATATTCATCCAATGTGTGCTATGCATGTGTGTGGATTCGTGCTCCAATTACATGTGTGTGCATCTTGTATACATTTTATGTTCAAGTGGGCATATGTGCATATGGTAATCATGTGTATGCATACGTATGCATGTTCATGTACTCCTGGGAGCATGTGTATTGGCAGGTTCATGTGCATGTGTGTGAGTGCGGAGGACACAGGTCAATGTTGGGTGTTTTACTCAATCACTCTCCATCTTATTTAAATAAAAATTTTATTTTTTTATTTATTTGCAATGAGAAGGGAGAGAGAGAAAGAGAGAGAGAGTGGGAGAGAGAGAGAGAGGGAGGGAGGGAGAGAGAGTGGGAGAGAGAGACTGAGAGATAATAGGCACACCAGGGACTCTAGATAGTGTAAATAAACTCCAGACACATGTACCATTTGTGCCTCTGCTTTACACGGGGAATTGAGCCAGGGTTGTTAGGCTTTGCAGTCAGACACCTTAAGCGCTGTGCCATCTCTCTTTCACCTTATTGTCTGAGAAAGGCTCTTGCATTGAATCTAGAGATCACCCAATTGAATTTGACTAGCTAGCCAGCATGTCTTTGCGATCCTTCAGTCTCTGCCTCCCCACTGCTGGATGAGAAGTCAACAACCCCACAGCCAGCTATCACATGGGTGCTGGCCATCTAAGCTCAGATCCTCATGGCTTATGCAGAAAGCACTCTCCCCATTGAGCCAACTTCCCCAGCAAAACTTGTGGCATTTTTTATGGCATCTCTAAAATCTTGATATGGGAAATATTACATGTCAAGCAACATGCTAAGCGGAAACCTACAATATGGGATACCACAGACATATTTCCTATCCGCAGGGATTTCTTGTACTAGAAGAAGGTCAAGTGTTACCTATGGAGAGTTCAGGGAAGGAGTCTGATTAATTTGAGGCTTAACACAGCTTCAACTACAAATAACATTTGGAGCTCCAAGGTAAATCCAAAGATGTAGGCTGTTGGTGCTAGGCGAGGTCCTCCAGCCTAAAAGAGGGCCTGAGAGCTGGAGAGACTGTGGCTGGCTTGAGGCCTCAGAATGTGCTGGATGAGGCTTTGGTACCTGGCTTTGAGAAGAGACAGATAGAAGATACCTCACATAGACGTCTGAGGTCACAAACAGAAGTGTGTATTTGATCTTGAACTTCGGGAAGGACTCTAAACACAGGGAAGGGATTTACTTAGTCTTAGAGGGGAACTCTTTGGTTGCAGAAACGCACAGTGGGTGGGAACAGCGAAACTCCTCAGGTCTTTCTGTTCATTCCACCCTTTCTTGCTGTTTCCCAGGGTGAGGTGATGTATGCAGAAAGAATGATTTTGTGAAGAAATGATTATTTCCACCAGCCTAGCAAGATCTGCCCCTTAGGCAGTCTTTGTAATTGCGCTTTCTCCAGCCTGCTAGGAAGAAAGTCCTTCCATGACTTCAAAGAAACTCCAGGCATGTGTGGTTAGAAGGCCATCGGATGCCACATCCACCCCACCAAAACAGACGACCCCAAACAAGAAGTGTTGAAAGATGTGCCTAACTGAATCATTCACTTCGACATTCCTTTTTCTACTGGCCAACTGCAGAAATGGCTCCAACTGATAAATGACGTGCTGGAGAATGGGGCTTGTTGGGGGTGTATCCATCCACTAGGTGTTAGAACAGCACTCCTCAGGCGAGGCGCTGAGCCACACCTCTGCAAGCCTTGCCAGAGAACCAGAGTGTTGAAGGGAAGGTGATCAATTATGGGGAAGCCAGGATGTTGTTGCTAAGTCATCACACACTCAGCGTGGATGTCATTTTTCACTCCAGAGAGGAGCTAAGGGGAGGCTGGAGGAGGCTGAGGTCTGAAACCCTGGCTGAGGAACAGGGTGGCTGTGGGAGGGACCTGGGGAAAATCATGCAGGCTGCCAGACACTTGGGAGAGTTTATGCAATTAGTTCCTTCTTCACCACACGCTGTGGAGTGAACCCCAGCTAAGTACACAAACCATTCTTCTCAAGGCCTTGTGAGTTTCACAAGAGTGACTTTCTGGAAGGGAATCACACGTTTGTATGATTTCCTTCAGATTTTTTTTTTCCTTGTGGACTTTCTTCCTTTAGTTGCTACTTGGCTGAGTTTCCTCCACCACATAGCCCATCAGAGTTAGAAACAATTTCTTGGAGTTTGGAAACCTCTGAAGTTGCACAGTTCAAGTATTTCCCCCAATTGTTGATATTAGTTTTTGCTTATTTTATTTTCTCAATCCGGAATGACCAGCAAAGCCTGAACTAGGTGCTCTCTAGCAGGAAAATTTTTACACACATGTTTCACTGGTTGAGCCCTCTCTGGTTATCAGTGGGAACTCAGCCCAGAGGATAAGCAGAGAGCGTGCCTCAGAGGGCTGCAGAATAGGCAAGAGGCACGTTTGCCCTCTGACTGTGGGAAAGAGGAATCACCACAGATCACTTTAATTCCATCTGCAGTGTTTGGCACACTGACATGGAGAATGGCTGGAAAACTGGTTTCTTGGAAACAGAGTATCCCTTAAATGTAACAATGGAGGACTTTCTAACTCAGGGAAGCAAGGGACAGTTGTTTCAGCATAATATTTAGACGTGTCTGTCTCTCACACCTTTCTCTATCTTTAATTATACTGTGGATAAGTATTCCTAGGCTTTATGGCCATACATTAAGGGACTTCTTATAGCGGCTTCTAAATTTTGGGGATAATAGATACAGACTGTTTTTTGATCCTGTATTCCAGAGAAATGTCAGAAAGCCCAAAGAAAAATAGCCAAGGGAAAGCCTGTCAAACAAAAGTTCCGTTTTAGAAAGTTTCATTTGTGTGTGTGTGTGTGTGTGTGTGTGTGTGTGTGTGTGTGTGTGTGTGAGTTCGTGGCTTCTCCAGTTACAAATGTGATTAAGCATTTAAAATTAAATTAAGATTAACCTGAAACTCTTCCAACCCCTCCTCTGGGTTTCCAGATTTCCTTTTGGTTTTCTACACCTACACATACGAAGGAATTCTTGAGCTTATCCAAGCCGCCTTTCTCAAACACAAAGCTAAATTCCAGAGTAAGAGGTCATTGGCGCGTTGATTCTGGAAGGAGTTTTGTTTATTTGTACAGTACAAAATGGAAGAATTTTATTCTTTTCTTAATGGTGGGCTATATTTTCTGTGCTTCTTACACTTTCAAGAGATTCCTGTCTCTCCCCAACCCCAACATTCCTTAATACCTTTGTTTCAAACAAGCATGAAATATTTTCTTTGAAGTAAGTTTTACTTAGCCAAGCTGAATGAGTGTGTTACAAAGCAGTGTTAAGGCTGTGCTTTAAAACCACCAGTAATGGGCAGTGTAGTTCATTAACTTACTATTTCTTGCCAGGAAACTTGTAGGCTAGTTAGACTAAACCCTAACTGCTTCTTATCCTCATGGAATGAGCTGGGATGGGCAGCAACTGTAGCTTTGAAGACTTTTCTTACTTTATCCTCCTAATAACTCTCAAATGGGGAGTTGGGAACTACTAGGCACTTCTTACAGCCAAGGAAATAGTAACAGATTTCATGGAAGGATGGATCTGGAAAGTTTGTTGGTGAGACGTAAAGCTGGGATTCAATTCTCCACTTGGCCACCTGCAGTCTTCCTAGTCTGTCTCTCCCATATTGTTCCACTGTACAAAATATTTCCTTCAATCTGTAAGCAACCTTCCTGTGAGTCCATGTTGGCTGATACAGTATTAGTAGGAGGCAGCTTCCTACAGGTGCACCTTCCAGAGTCAGGATCATGGAGGAAGAGTCATATTGAACCTCTGTATATCAGGAGTTTTCCTCTATGAATAAAGAGGAAATAAGAAGAGCATACACCTTTTAGGATGTCGTTAGAATTGAATTACTCCATGTAGACTGTTCGGCATCCTGAGGGAAACAGCCAGTTCTAGATTTTCTTCTTTGTCCTGTCTTTCTTCTTTGTGACACCAATCATATCTTGAGTTTTTAAACAGACCTCTGTGCGCTCTTATAGACTGCAAGTTTGCATGCATGTTCACAAGAAGTCCTTTGCAGCTCCAAGGTCTTAACCTAGGTGGCGATTATAAATCTTGTAAGAGCAGCCTGCACACTGGAGATACATGTGGTAAACAAGCTGTTGAGCAGAATTTTCTCAAATTGAAAGTATAAGGAAGTAGAAAGACATTATAGTGAAAGAAACATGTGTGTAAAAATAGGTTTCATGTGGCCTGAGGTGAAAGGAGTGGGGTGAGGTCAGGAGTGATGGAAGTTGAGACAGAAGAAGGGGGTATTTTATTTATTTTTATTTTATTTATTTATTTTAATTGTCCATAATGGGTTACATTATTTAGTGGGAAAACAATGAGTTGTTATCCCCAATTCCCCGATTCCCCCCCTACCCCAATCAGCTGGATATCCTCCTCCATGGGTCGTCTGGATCAGTCCTTGTGACAGGGGATATTTTATTTATATAGCAGAAGGTATACTTTGGGAGTGTAAGTCACTGCTCTGTCCCATCTAACAGTATTAATTCACTTCATTCCCATCAGAACCCCATGAGGTAGGCACCCTGGTTTAATGACAGATCATCCAGATGATATTTGATAGAGCTGAGAATGAACTCAGATAGTTTGTCTGTGGAACCCCAGCTTTAACCACGTAGATGGCCTGCTTTGCAAGTGTAGATCTAACCCTGAAGAAAATAGAAATGACAAATGATAACCTTACTACAGGAACACATCACATATTGGTCATATGCTTATGTTCCTTTCTTTCTGTCCCATTTTACTGTGGGTTTTCCTCAGTGGGGCAATCAAACCCTGCACTTCTCCCTCTTTGGATTCCGGTCTCACTATGTTATCTCTCTCTTCTACACACACTCCCATCACGATGCCATCTTCCGTGTTGGGACACACCCATGGGACCCATCCCAGAGGAATGGCCTTACTGTCTGGACTTGAATTTCCAACACTCTGAGCTAAATAAACTTCTCTTCCTTATAAGTTAAAAAGTGGAAATATCCTTATTCATCTTCAGAAGACATAGGGTAGGACATTGTTTTGCACTTTATAAAGATTGTTTTGGATGAGACAGTTGGATGCATCAGAGAGAGAAGACACAGTAAGAAAGAAAGAATAACCCAGGAGAAAAAGAAGGTCTGGCATAGTCATGGTGGATGACAGATTCGAGGGTGACTTTGGGGCCGGCTGATGAGTGAGGGAGGGAGAGGGGACAGTGAGAGAAGGTCAAGTTCACTCTGGTTTTCCATTTGGGTGTTCATGTACATGGTAGAGCCATTAATGTTCAAGAATCAGCCATGTGGAAAGGGGGAGATTAAGTAAGAAAATTCAAGTTCTCCTAAATCCAGGAAACATAAAATGCATCATTAGATGAGAATACTTCTCTGGTTTCTCAGTCTGAACCTCCAAACAGCCACAGAATTGGTAGGAATAAATGAGGGAAGAGTGGCGCACATTTAACCCTACTATGAAAACCAAGGGTCAGCAGGAGCACAGAGATCCTTGAAAATCTTTTTTTTTCTTATGATAAAAATGTTAACCTTTCTAACATATCAGCAGGAGAAGGAGGGGATTGGGTTTCCAAACCTGACAGACATCCCCAAAGCCAACACGGGCTTTAGAGTCTGCCTGCGAGGTGTGTGGTTCTTGCTAGGAGAATGCATCAATAGAACCAACAAAACAAAGTGCTGGGAAGAAGGGACAGTGGGGTGCTCAGCACCAAGTGAGCCATCTCTATGACTCAGGTCAAGGCTCAGGGCCCATTGAAGAAGAGGAGGCAGAAAGAACATAAGAGCCAAAGGAAGGGGAAAGGTCTTAAAATAGTGTGTTCCAGATCCAAAAAGTGGCCTTGATATTCATCATCTCACAGTGGCTGATGCTACCTACAAAAGATCTGCATAATTGGAGGGGGGAAAAAAGACCTGATGACATCAAAATAGAAAAAGAGACTAATTGGAAGAAGGGATTGAGAGGAGGGGCACTTGGCAGGAGGAAGCAAGGGGGTGGGTGGAGGGAATAATGGTTATGTTGTTTATATTTATGGAGTTTGTCAATAAAAAAAGTCTAACAAGAAAAGAATGTAAAGTCTGCTTTTATTTTTTTTCAATTTTTTTTTGTTTAGATTCTTTCCCTCATTGCCATATCATTACCACTAGCCGTTTTGATCCAACATACTGGTGTATTTTTCTCTAATTAAAACTAGTCCTCTCAGGTTGGAGAGATGGCTCAGCAGTTAAGAAACTTGCCTGCAAAGCCTAACAAGCTGAGTTCGATTCTCCAGTACCCATGTAAGCCAGATGCACAAAGTGGTGCATGCATCTGGTTTGTTTGCAGCAGCTGAAAGCCCTGGTGTGCCCATTCTCTCTCTGTGTGTGCCTCTCTCTTCTCTCTCTGATTGCAAACACACAAACAGAAAAACAGGCAAACAAATAAAAACTAGTCTCCTTTGGGTCCATCCCAGAAAGGTCACAGTTGGTGAAATTATAGGAGAGAGCAAGGAACCAGGAATGGTCAGCAGCAATAGGGGCATGGCACCTGTCACAGTTGGAGTAGCCCTGGAAGTCCTCTGGGATCAGACTGGTTACAAAGCTTTGTAAGGCAAAAAGCCTTGAAACTTCCA
Source organism: Zapus hudsonius (assembly GCA_004024765.1). NCBI lineage: Eukaryota > Metazoa > Chordata > Mammalia > Rodentia > Dipodidae > Zapus > Zapus hudsonius. Next base: position 2,246 of record PVHP010000979.1, on the reverse strand, counting down.
GGCCATTTGGACTACAGATTGAAATATAGTTGTGAGGACTCGACTTTCCATGTTTGAACACAAAAGGAATCATCTCAGAAGGACAATTTTGTATGGTTAAGCCTGCAACAACTTTAACTTCTTTCATCTGAGTCTATGGGATGTTGTTAAAGTTACCAGCTAGCTACATGGCTTTCTCTGAATACCAGCATTATAGGGGGAGCAAAACTCACCCTCCACCATCATTGGCTCTCATGCTTTCCACTCAGATAACCATTGCACTGCTCAAGCAAATGGGAAACAGGCTCCCACAATAGCAGCAATTTCCCAAATGCCCTGTTAATTTTCAGTAAACCAAAATACAATGTGTTATTATTTATTAAGAATATGCACTACATACGGTTTCCAGATGATAAGTATTTCAGCGAAGTACCACACGGAGAACAATTTGAGCTGGCTTGCAGGCTGTAACCTTAGAGTAATGGATATAGCCCAGGGTCAAAATTGTCACTTTTATTGGGTTAATTCAATGTTCATGGTTTACAGACTATGATATAGGACCAGCAGAAAGTTTTTCCATCACAGGGATCAGCTGTATTATACATATAATTTTATGAAAAATGTAGCACCCCGTGTATCATTATTTATTCATAATGGTATTTACCAAACAAAAGCATGGCACCAGATGATAGTGTTGTCTGGGGTATGGGAGTGTTGGAGACAATTCCTCCAATTCCACTAACATTAGAAACAGAAAGGAAAACTGTATAATCTCACCGTAGCAAGGTGGCATGTCATTATTTTACAAATAGAATATGAACATTTGAAAGGTCCCAGATTTGGAGTTGGACTTGGGCTGCTTTTAGGGTAGTAATACATACATTAGGAATGTTTTTGTTCATTTCTCCCCCAACCTTGAGTCTTTACTTGGGTCATGGGGAGCCCTGACAGAATCAGAACCTTCCAGTCCTGAAACAGAAGAGCTGTATCAGGAAGTCATTCTGAGGGTCACAGAACAGACTTTGTTTGTGAAGGCCACCTGCCTTGGTTTGATTTTGTTTCCTCTCCTCTGTTTAGGTTGTCCTCGCTGACTCTGACATGACCTAAGCTAGTTTCGTGGTACCAACCCCCCAGGGAGGGGTAGGAAGGCCTCAGCCCTGGTTCCTGCTCTCCCTTGGTGGCCATGCTGTGGAGATGTTTGCCCACATCAAGGTCTGTCCCCCTGCAAAGAGCTCTGGGTAGTGTCAGCACCTCCCACTTGGAGGTGACAACCTGTGGTTCTCAGGGCTTCAGGTCACTAAATTAGAATTCCAGATGGGTTCTGGCTATGTTTTGATTGAAAAAATAACATTGTTGGTGAGGTGCCCATGGAGGATAGTGACACAAAGGCTTGACTCCCAGCCTGGCATCACTTGTGTCATTCTGTGTTTTGTGAAGCAGAGAGATTCACTGTTCTATTCTTTGCTTCTCTTGCTGAACAGAAGGACAGCAGGGTTGAGGTTGGTGAGTGGCTAAATGCTTCTTGAGCCCCTCCAAAAATATTCCTGGGAATCCGGAGTCATGCATACATTCTGATCTTCTTCTTGGAGAAGTAAAATGGGAAGAACAACCCAGGTGCTGTGTGGCAAAGACCAGCCGCAGCCCTGTGTGACACACACACACACACACACACACACACACACATACACACACACTCTCTCTCTCTCTCTCTTTCTCTCTCTCTCTTTCTCTCTCTCTCAGCTTTATCTCTGAGAGCTATGAATATACAGGGAGAAGTGATGCATGATTAATCTTTTGCTTGGTGTATGGCTACCAGGAATGACACTGATTTTATACAAACCTCCATGATCTCTTCTTTCCTTATGGAGAAGGCCTATTTTAAGGACCATCATTCCAGGCTGGGGAGATGGTTCCATGGATGGTGCCAACTTGAGTGCCTGTGTGCAGATCTCCATAATCCCAGTAACAGCTGGAAGCTGTGGTAGACTGTCGCACTCCCAGAATGCTGATGGCAAGAAGCAGAGGCAGAAGAACATTCTAGAAGTTTCAAGTCCAGTGATTAATAAAAATGAAAATAAGAGAGCTTGTCTCAAACAATCTAGAAGGCAAAAATGACATCAGGAAATGGTCCTCTTACTTCCACATGTGCACAGTGGCACCTGAGCACAAGCACCTGTCCTCACACACGTGAACACACCCACCCACCCACATACACATACCATTCACATATACCAAACATAACTATTGTTCCCTCAAACTTTACTTCA